>AP025043.1:26828045-26984831 GCA_036186865.1 Eustoma russellianum | reverse complement strand
GATCTATATTCATTGATTTCAAATTTGAAATCCCGAATTTCATTTCATTATTTTGTGTCGTTAATGATGAGATCTCTAATTTTAATGCATTGATGGTGCAAGACGACTCTTCTTTTGAATCATTTAATTGAGAAACGGGGTTCGTGTTAGAAGATTCTAACAACTTCCTATCTTCAATTAATCGTTTCTTTTCTTTTGCAAGAGTCTTTGTGAATTTATGCAATTATAAATATTGACTAAACAAATCATCATAAGAAGGTTCAGAATCAGAGTCCGAACATACCTCGTTTAATGCCTTAAATGTAAAGCATACCTGTGCCATTTGTTCTTCCGTATCATCAGTCTCAGAGTCGGATGAATCACTCCAAGTGGAGGCTTTGAAGGCTCTTCTCCTTTGTTTAGGTTCTAAGACGAGTCTAGTTTTGATCCGATCCTTGTCAAGGTGTTTGTTCGTTTGTTTGTCCTTGTTAGGGCAATCATATGACAAGTGTCCAAGTTTTCCACATTCATCACACTTTATTTGCTCATTATTTTTATATCTATGGTTCTTAGATGAAGTAGGATTGTGTTTGTTTTTAATTGAATTTCTCATGATCTTTCTTAATCTTCTGGCCATCGTGATTAGATCTTCATCATCGGAATCTATGTCACTACCGTCTACGCGATTATAAAAAGTAGAGACGTATTCATTTGATTTAAACGCTATACCCTTATCTTGTTTAGAAGTAGATTCGGAATTTCTTAAAGTGAGTTTGTTTTCATATACCTTTAATGATCCAATCAATTCCTCCATTTTTATCGATTTAGTATCTTTACTTTCTTCGATTGCAGTGACTTTTGAATCCCATTCGGATGGGAGACTCCTTAACACCAACCTTTTCCTGTGTAGAAAAAGCTTTGCCAAGAGACTCAAGAGAATTGTAGATGTTAGTCAATCGTAAGTCCATATTAACGATAGATTCATTTGACAATCATTTAAAAGACTCAAGTGTGGACATAAGCATATTAATCTTAGACTCCTTTACTTGGCTAGTCCCTTCATGTTTCATCTCAAGAATTCTCCACATTTATTGGGCACTAGAGCAATTAGATACGTAACTAGATTCACTTTTTCTTAGCCCATTTAAAAATAATTGCATGGCTCTAGCATTCATGCTTAGTCTCTTTTTTTGTCATCACTAGTGTATTCTTGTTTTGGTTTTATAATTTCTAGTATGACTCCATCAACAGTAGATAACTTAGATGGTTGCTATCTCACTAAGATCGTTGGATCTCCTTGTTGTGAGTGTGCATCCGCTCTGATACCACTTGTAGGACTTGTAAGGCACCACTAGAAGGAGGGGTTGAATAGTGGGTGCGGAAAATTTGGTTTTTAAAATATTTTAACCCAAAAACCCAACTTCTGAAAACAGTTTCTGTTTTCAGATTCTCATTTGAAACATTTGGAAGACTAGGTTACAGACCTTCAATATTTTTAAAATTTGGAGAGATTCTACTCTTTGATGTTCTCAGTATTCCCTAAAAATTTCACATCAAAATTCAACCTCTAACCCTTTGAAAAATCGTTTGTGGTCAGAATGCTCAAATCTGCCAGAAAAAGTAGTCTGATTTGAAAATTTTATTCCGATTAATCTGTAACTTCAAATGGTATGAAAAATAAATGAAGAACTCCTTAATATATGCATTTTAATGGGTTGAAACAGTTTTGAAAAATTTCTTTGGGAAGTAAGTCAAATACGTTCAAGTTCTCAACCTTTGCAAGTCTAAAAATCAGATTGCACTAGTCTCAGAACTATTAACGTTTGATTGACTTATACTAATCCAAATGGGTTGAAACTTATGCCAAATGAAACTTAAGAGGTGTGGCTATGTTTCTGCAAAATTTAACAATTTTTGAAATTTGTTTACTATTTTTAAGATTGCGATGAAATAGATGCAGAATGCTAGAAACTGAAAGTACTGTGCAGTAAAGTAAAGAACACAAGGAATTTTATACTTGTTCGGTTAAATCAACCTACTCCAGTCTTCAAAGACACCTTCCTCGATTATCACTAAACAAAATCAACACCTTACTAAAAGGGTTGCTAGAGTTACACACCAACTCCAACCTTTTACACACGTTACAAGCAATCACAAGATCACAAACACCACCACCGAATGGATGAAGGTTTGATCACACCTTGATCAACCTTTTACAACAATGATGCATGTATGGTGGTATGAACAAAGCCTATTCAATATGTTTGAATATGAGTACAATAGGCTTGAGAGAGAAGGAGAATAAGAAAGAAATGTAGAGAAGAGAGTAGAGTGTCTTTTTGCACTTTGGAAATTATGAGACTTGTCTTGCATTTTTTGGCTCTCTTCTCTTCCTTTTATTTCGTCTTGGCCGCCCCCTGGGGCTTCTCTTCCATCTTGAAAATTTTCTTTTAAGTCCTTGGAAGAATACCTTGTGTAGATGTGACATCATCTTGCTTACTTGGCACAACTTGATTGGGTAGTTGTCTTGGCTTTGCTTACTTGGCACTCCTTGATTGGATAAGTCTTGTCATCATTTAGTGATTGTAAAAAATCTGAGAATAAAATGAAAAACATGTGCCAAATAAAGTTCAAAACATTGCCAAATATTCTACAATCATTCCCTTCAAATTTGGGAAGCAAATTTGTCTACATTCAAGACCTAGAATTCGGCCATACCATAGTCTGACATGCTGAATTTTCAGCATGTGTTTCATTTGCTAAAAGATTTGAAATGTTACCTTGTGTAGCTTCTCCATTATGTCACTAACCTTGTGTGACTTATTCTCCATCAATCAAGATGCCAACTAAGCTCCAGAAAGTTGTGGTAGGTGTGTATGATATCTTGGACATGTGTTGACTTTTACTTTTATAAACTTTGTCAAATATTGCACAATAATTATACACATATGGTATATTTCAATCAGCCCTAATTTGAATATTCTAGTATACTTTAATATGTCTTGAATATGTAAAAAGTGTCTAGATACATGTTACATGTCAGGCCAAAAACGTTCCATGTGTTGTGTTCGTGGAAAACTGAATTTTCGACTTTTGTCGATTACGCAATTTTTCTTTGTTTTTAAATTCAAACTTTTTGCACATTTTATATATATATTATGTCACAGATAATAAACATAAAAGAAATTAAATATTCAGCTCATAAGGGCTGAGACATAGGTGCCCGCCCACATATGACAAAATAGGTTGAATTTGAAATCTCCACAATTTGGCCTTAATTGGGGGTGATTTGTGTGTGCCAACATGGAATGATTTCATGGCTGAGTATACCATGTGAGCCAAGAAATTTGTGGCGATTTTTGAAGTATAGGGGCTGGCCATCTATATATGGCAAGTACACGACACGTTAGGGAAGTTTTGGTAGTCACCCCATACAACAATTTTTGGTTTATAACTTTGTAACGTGTCATAATAATTTTTTCATCACCATGACTTATATTATATGATTGAAGAGCTGAATATACTCATAAATATGAGGTATGTATAGTGGTGTGCGTTGACGTACGTTTGTAATATATGTAATATGTCGGTAGTATGTCGGAATATGTGTATTGTACCTTTTTTTAAAAAATTTGAATATATATATATATTATATATAAAAACGTGTGAATGGAGTGTGAGGAAACTTTCCATTTGCATGTTTGTTGCTATCATGCCTTCTCCAAATATATCTCCATTTAATGAACTACTTAGTTCATTTAACTAAGTACTTCACTTAATGAACTAGTTTAGTTTATTAATGGTGGCACCTAAAAATAGTTCAAATACAACAAATGTTTGCCATTTGATGTAAGATTTAAAGCTTCATGGCTTGTTAGTATGGCAACATTATATATAAAGTATATAAGGCAAGTTTGTCGCAAAAACGTGTCAAGTAATAAATCGTGTCATGCATTTCTTAAACACTCGTTATTTAAATCATGTATTTTGTCAATCACTCAAACTCTTTTTCTCAACAGTTAGCACTGCCAATCTTCTTATTGGAGAAGATTTCCTAAAAATAACATATAGAAGGTGACAACCTTACTTTACAATTATTATCTTTAGCAATTTGACCCACAGAAATTGATTGAAACAAAGTTCAAGAATAAACATAACATTTCTTAGTTTTAAAGTGTCTATTAACTGAATGTTTCCACTGCCAAGAATACTAATCCCAATCCCCTTGGTAAGTGATATGTAGTCAGTTAGTTTATGTTTATTCCAAGTCATGTGGTGTGTGGCACCAGAATCTGCTATGCATATAGAGAGAAGTTTAGAAGGAGTACCATAACTAGCCATTGTTGCTTGGATGGACTCCTGATTTATCTCAGGGGGCTGCTGTTTTGGCTGGAACTACTTCTTGAAATGAAAGATTACATCCAATTGAGACTGATGGGGACTCCAGGTTGTCCAGTGACACACTTGCTAGAAGCTCCTGTGCTTGACCCTTTCCAGCTCCCTTGGTTGGATGCTTGGGATCTCCATGATTCTGGATTTCTCAACTGCTTATTAAAATTAGATGGAGGTTTACCATGCCTAAAATAGCATTTGTCCTCAGTGTGCCCAACGTTCTTACAGAATTTGCAAGTAGGTCTATTGTCACTGTATCTTCTATTCTCCTGATGAACTGGAGGAGTATATCTCCTTGTGACTGCATGAGCAGCAGCCTTATCACATTGTACATCTGAGGGTGCAAGAACAGTCATCGCTGCTCCTTCAGTAGAGGTAGTAGAACTCATCATGAGTTTTATCCTACTCTCCTCCTGCCTAATCTCTAAGAAAACTGCATTGATTGAAGGTAGAGGCTTGGTACCAAGTATCCTCCCCTTTATGGCATCCAATTCTTTGTACAGACCAGCCAATAATCTAAAGATTCTCCTGGTTTCAGTGATGGTTTCGTACATCTTACTAGCCTCCGGATTTGGCTATTTATGTGTATCAAACACATCAATTTGCTACCAGATTCGTTTAAGCTGTCCAAAGTACACATTCACAGGCGAATCTCTCTGTTTTATGTCCTGGAGCATGACATCAAGCTTATAGAATTCAGACATATTGTCTAGTTTTGAGTACATTTCTTGTGCAGCCTGCCATAATTCTGCAGCAGAGTGGAAGAGGATGAAGTTGTCACTCACTTCTGTGGTCATGGAATTAATTAACCAAGACACGATCATATGGAGTTCTCTACATTCGACTTCTTGAATTGCTCAGAGGATTCCTCAGGAATAACAGTTTCAGCATTTAGGTAAGCTTCTTTACCTTTCCCTATGATAAACATTTTAAATGTCCAAGACCAAGCGAGTTAGTTGTATCCATTTAGCTTATGATTGGTTATGGTCACAAGATTTGAATCAATTGTGGTTTGAGATGAGCTAACCCAAGTTGAGGTAGCATGAATTGCAGGTCTAGGAACAGATGGGGCTTCACTTCCTGCAGATTCCATGGCTTACACTTTACAGAATAGAGTGGAGAAGATGAACAATAGTAAAATTTTGAATTTCTAAAAACTTTAACTCGTAATAATCATGCTGAGCTCAATGGCTCTGATACAATATAGATAAAATGGCGCAGTGCACACTTAAGAAACTCACAAATGTGAGAAAGAGCTCATATATTCAAATGCAAAGAAGACTAAATACTTATACAAGTAAGGTCCAACGGCTAGTTGGCCTGCTGAGGACGTCAGCCTCAACGGATATATTGATGGTTAAAAACAAGTATGTAAAACGCCTATTTTATCATCAATCTGATGACCATTGTCTAGCATGATGATTAAGGAATACAATTACATAATTATGTCCTAAGTATGTACAATCAACAGTAAGAAATTAGGCCTAATATAAGTGTTCGACATACTTATCAATCTGCTCGACGAAATGTCCCAATGAGGGTGTTGAGCTGGTTCTTCTTCATCACCTGATTCAACTAGCCAGTTTTTTCACTTATTGGTTCCATTGCTTGCTTCTTTGTCCATCTGAAAAGAATATGCAGCAATACAATTTGGGGAAGAAGGCTTTTCATTATTACGTCTTAAGGAAAGAATACGTGTTGGAATATTTTCATGGTGTTCATCTATCGCTGGGAGTAAATTTGCAGCTTCGCTTCAGCCTCTACTAGATGCAAATTACTCGCCTCCTTTACGTGCGAGAAGAATACAAGTGATTAGATCGGGATTGCCGCCAACGGGCAAGTTAAAGCTTAATATAGATGCTGCGGCATGTCACCGAAGGGCGTCTGGAGGGGCGGTTCTGCATAATGCAGAAGGTCAACTGGTCCGTGCTATCTATTTTCCTTTGCTGGTATTGCCGCCACTGCATACAGAGTTGCAGGCTATGTTATTCTTCCTAATTTATTTTGCAACACTAGGATTTTTATAGCTTCATATTGAGATAGGCTGTAAGTCTTTGCTAAATATGATTAATGATTTGGCAATGCTTACATCTCGATTGGGAATGGATTACAAACGGTTGCAACTGCTCATGAGCCACATGCAAGCCACACTATCATATGTATCACGAGAGGGTAATCTTGTAGCCCATTTTCTTGCTCAGCATGGACTAATGCAAGGACACATGTGCACATTTCGTCGTCGCATGGATCTTCCTCCTATGACACGTGGTAGCTTGCAGGCGGATATTCATGCACCATATATTCGCATATGACGTTTCTAATGAACTCAGCAATCACATATTTTCTCGCCTGCATCTCTTTGATGCAGGGAGCGGGGTATGTTTTCCGTTAGGTTCGTGATATATCCAACGAAGCCCAATAATGAATGCTCTCTAAAAGATGTCGGCTGGGATGGAATACAATTTTTGTTGCCCGTATCTAATTGGGATACAGGCAACCCGGGTATTCATTTTACAATTTCTTCTCCCCTTGCTTTCGGATTTGTTAGAAACCTCTTATATGTAATATTTCACATGTTTGTCATTTTGAGGTACACAAATGAGCAACAGCAACGGCTTCCTACGTTGAAGATGCGGTAGAGTTCCTTCGCAGCTAGGCTTGGTGCAAACTCCCCTCACACTGGATTAGATTGTTTTTTCTCACTATCTCGATTTACACATTATTGTTGTCTAGTATTTTGTGGTTCTTATACATATTTGCTCTTCTATTATGTTTAGTTTGGGAGAGTCTCCCTCCATAGATAAGATCGCTAATGTAACCGCGGTATTCCTCCGCCACAAGCGAGGGTTCACATATTAAGAAAACACCCGGACGGTATATATGTCAAATATGGTATTTAGCCGCAATGTGTATATATATATATAGATCCCTAAGTCCACTTTCTCATATATTATACATCTTTACTTCATAATTTTATATTATGACCATTTCTTTTCATGTCATAAATATTCATATTCATAATATGTCATAATGATTATTATTTCATTGTCTTTTCTCATATGCTCGAATGTATATAACTATATATATACATATACTTGTATGAATTTTGTACACTTTACACATATGTATCCATAACATATAAATACTCATTTTTCTTCGAATAACTTTTAGTCCGTGTATATTATATGTATACCCTTACTTGAATAATTTTCATACACTTTACATATAAGTATCCATAACATATAAAATATTCATTTTTAATAACAAGTCATAAGATTTATTCCTTTTCTCTACATAGGCCGAAATATGTGTGTGTGTGTATAATCCAAAATTCTTTTCTTGGTTATACTTTTTGCTTATATCTAAGTTTGGTATTTATGCCAATTTTATACACATTTTGTCTTCATCATCGTAATAGCTTATCAATTATCATGACTTATATATATACATATAAAATAGTGAAAACCATCAAACAAAGTAAATATCTCTCAAAAAATTTTATTTGGCTATATATGGATATATACACATTATATTTTCATCAAAATTATGCTTATATTATGTATATGTGTTCATTTCATTTTATTTATACATGTAGAAGTATTTAATCCTCTTTTGACCTTATCTTTATACTTAAATATTTACATATATCTATTTCCAAACTTTATACATATGTATACTCTTAATATCACATAAAGTCATTTTCCTTACCCACATGACCTTTATGGTTGTATATGTTTTTTTTTATAAAAGAGAGATTTTATTAATAGGGAGCCTCACCTATGGCGGAGGAATACCCGAGTACAAGATTGTGCGAATACATCATCAAAATCGAAAAAATGAAATAGCCAGCAAATAATGGTGTATCTCCAGTCGTATACGATATGCCGCATTAAAACCTTGCCAAGAAAAACCACCCTTGTGGATAAAAACTTGGCGAAGGAAAAAGAGTGCATAGTTATACGACTTTCATTGACACTAGTGAACAGAAAATTGTCTAATAAATACAACGCATCAAGCGCCCCATGAGAAGTGATATGACGCATATAAGCCGATGGAGTATGTTGTCCATTCAATGTCGTCTTCGATTCCCATTGTATAAAGGCCCAAAGAAACCGATGAAGATTGAGCAATTTCCACAGTTGATGTATTGTCCTCATTGCGTCCCAAACAGTAAAGGCGTGCCGTTGAAAACCGATGAGTGTGCCACACAATTCCATCAATGCACAAGACAAACGTACGACTGAGTAAAGTATATGTAGGAACCAGATTGAGGGTGTGTAACCGAAAGAAAAGAAAACCATACCAGGTCTGTCGGTTTCCATTAGGAGGCGGACAGAAAGAGTATATAAACGCCAATCCAATTGGAAGACATGCGACCGTGGGGAGCGATATGGTTGCTCATGGGAATCAAATGCCTCAGCATGGAAACCCAAGATGCCAGCATCGCCAGCGAGGTTGATGAGAAATGCATTCCATGCAGAAAAACATTGAACATTGAGCACAGTTGACATAGTGACAATAGATATATACTTATGATGAAAGAAACGTGCATCATACCAGATCTGCCTGCCCTAACTAAAGGACAGGCAGAGACTGGGGGAAGGGGCCAATCCATTTGGAAGGCATATCGTGTGAGGGAGAGAATACAGGCATACGTAAGCCATACACACAGATCCAGCGTAGCATTATCGTCAAGCCAGTAAGATAGGGCAAAATAGAAAAACAGCAGGGAGCGAATCATACCAAGCCTGCCCGAATCCCCAAGGATACGGGCAGGAAAACTAGTGTGGAGCCAATCCAAGTGGAAGACCTGAGTATTTCAAGGGATCCGCAAATGTACTGAAGAAAGATCCAGAGAGACAGAGCTCCGGACCAGCGGTGGAAGTGAGCGCAGATCATAAGCCTGAGTGCTTGGGTGTAACATAGCATGTTGTGCGAGATAGTGCGCTGACATGTTCGCTTCCCGGTAAACGTGGCGACACTCTAATCGATGACGATGAACCAACATATGTAGCAGTTGAAGGCAGTAGTTTCCATGAATCAATCGTGGGGATGACAATCGAGATATCAGCATCGCACAATCGGAAGTATTACTGATCGGTATAGAGGCAGGAAATACAATAAACCAAAAACCGCAGCCTGTGTCTCTGCATGAATTGGTGTACTTGGTGGCAATCGAAATGAAATTGCTCCCAAACATGTCCCTGTATGATCCCTCAAGATAGCACCACCCGCGCTGTTATGTCTTCCAACAGCCGCATCAGTATTTAGTTTGACTTTGCCAGATGGAGGTAATCTCCATCGCACCATAATGGGACGCGGTTGACGAATCGGTGGAAGCCACGAAAAAGTGTGGCTAGGACCCCGCATGAGCTTAGATCCCCCCAAGGACTTACACCACATTGTTATATCATTCTGAACAGTGAACTTTAAAGAGTGTATTGAAATGGACCGTGAGTCACCATAGGTGAGAGAAGTATAAACACGCCACACGTTATAGACAATGATAGCCGGGACAATGATGCGTAGAGTCCCTAGAAAAGATGAAAAGGATGATCGATACCACCAGGAGAGTATATATTGACGGAGGTGCAAAGATGTCGGGAGTGGACACTGTAACTCGGTAGCAAAATAGTTCCAGATTGTTCGAATACCCGAGCAGTACAAAAATATATGATCCACAGTAGCTGATGCTTGTTTGCAAAAAGGGCATTGTGAGGGGCATGCCATAAAAAACTTACGAGTATCGTCCTCAAAGGGTAATGCGGAATGAAATATACGCCATAGAAATATCTGGGTAACGGGCGAGTGATGCTTGAACCAAATATTCTTTGCTGAGATAAGTGTAGAGCTGGGGGCTCGACAAATATCATATGCACTGCGCAACGAAAACTTTCCTGTTGATGTTGGTATCCATGAAAGATGTTCCCCCTGAACCGTCGCATATGTCATACAAGTAGGATGAATCCTACAAATGAGTTTCCACACTGGTGAGTCAGCTAGCCGAGGAAAATAGTCCCCGCGGCGTCCATATTTACTGAACATGTATTTACCCCAAAGGGTATGCTGTTGTTGATAGGACCACCAGATACGACAGTGGTAGGCTCGCTGTAACATATAAAGGTTTCGAATCCCAAGTCCGCCCTCCTCACAGGGTGTTGCAAGCTTCGCCCAAGATACCCAATGATGTCGTTGGCCCCAATAGAACTTCGCCATTTTGCTGTGAATTATCTTAAGGACCGATTTAGGCAGGCCCCCTGCTGCTAGAATATGTAGTGGTAGCGAAGATATAACGGAACGCAACAAGACAAGGCGACCCGCAGAAGATAACAATTTAGAGTGCCAACCTTGAAGTCGATCGTCTATATGCTGCAATAATGAAACACAATATCGTGGCCGATTGACGCCTTTATGCAAATACGACCCCAAATATTTAAATGGAAGATGGGATTCACGCATGCCCGTAATAGTAGCATAAACGCGCCGCTGTTGTGATGTGACCGCAGCTGATGCAATAAAACTGCTCTTCTGAAAATTAATCTTCTGACCAGAGGCATTCTCATATTGTGTTAAGAATGTGTGAAAACGCTGGAGATTACGCTGTGTACCCCGTAAGAAAACCAACAGATCATCTGCATAAGCTAGATGAGTGATATGGAAAGGAACTCTGCCAATACGGAATGGCTGTAATACGCCCGATGTGACTAATGATTTTAGGCCCCTGCTGAAACCTTCAGAGGAAATAATAAAAAGTAGAGGGGATAAAGGATCCCCTTGATTAACACCTCGATACGGGCGAAATGATGTTGAAGGCATGCCGTTAATTAAGACTGATAACGTCGTGGCACGCAAATGGTTTAAAATGATACGAGTAAAAAAGCCTGATAAACCAAATGCAGCAAATATCCGCTCGAGATATTCCCAGCTGACTCTGTCAAAAGCTTTCATCATATCTAGCTTCAAACATAATTGAGGACCCCCTTTATCTAGCATATGAATCATCTCACGAGCCATAAGGACCTGTGTCGAAATATCATAACCCGGCAGAAACCCTGTTTGCTCAGGCGAAATAATGCGAGGTAGAAGAGTATTAAGTCTAGTAGCAATGATGCGCGTGCAGACTTTACTTATGAAATTGGTGAGGCAGATGAGTCTGAAATCATTAAAAGTATCCGGAGACGGCTTCTTGGGGATTAGAGTAATAAGAGCACTAGCCATGACCGTAGGTTGGGGGATACCCAAGAAAAATTCCTGCACAGCCTTAATGACATCATTATGAATAATGGACCAACAAGAGCGATAGAAGTTACCATTAAATCCATCGGGTCCTGCGGCACTGCTAGGATCTAAGCGCCAGACTGATGCTTTAATCTCCTCTACTGTAGGCATCGCTGTAAGCATCGTATTGTCATCCGCTGTGACAAGGAGTGGGATATGCCGGAGTATCGCATCATAACTGTGTGTATTGGCCTGAGTAAACAAGGATGTATAAAACGCTACAGCCTCGTCCTGAATGGCGGTCGCATCTGTACATAGTCTTCCATCAGATGTACGGATTTGTTGGATGCGCAGTTGAGAACGCCTGCCCTTGACTATGGATTTGTGCTATTTTTGCTACAAAAAGACTTTTCTGGCCGTATGTACATATATATGTATATCTAAAATATATTCACTATATATCTAAAATATATTCACTTTATACATTATACAAATACATGTTCAATATAAAAAAATATACACTGTCCAAAAACCAGCTCTGGGTAGAAACCATACATGCCTCCTGTGGTAGGATAATTCGCCCAAGCATTCTTGACATAATGTTGAAAGTCTGGATGAAGCAACCATGCATCCAAAAAACAAAAGGTACGACGTCCTGATGACTGAGAAATACGGCATTTAAATAACAAAGGCGTATGATCAGATGTGAAACGAGGCAGATGAGTGAGCTGACAGTTCTCAAATGTATCCTGTAAAGCCGAATTTATAAATAACCAATCCAGACGGCGACGTACTCTGCCCAAACCTCTACCATCTGTCCAAGTAAATTTAGACCCAAGAAATTGTGGAGACATCAAACCACACGACTCAATACAATCATTAAAATCCTGTAGACTAGAAAGAGACGGATGTGATCGGCCTTCATGATCAGATAGGCTGCGAAATGTATTAAAATCTCCTCCAAGAATCCAAGGAAGTGTGGACGCGTCTGAAAAGGAACATATAGAACTCCATAGAGCACGTCTTTGCAGAATAGTATGTTTGCCATAAACAATAGATAGGATAAAAGAATACTGCATTGGCCGAAACTGTAATGTAAAATGTAGCACTCCACCATCAGGGCGACTAAAATTAAATACCGATGCGGCAGTGGGCAGACAATATGCAGCAGGGGGTGCAATATTACGGGATCCGATGGGACGTTGTGTGGGTGCAATTTCCTTCAGGCTGCCCCTATCATCACCGCTAAATGCTGAAATTCAAGCAGCTTTATTTGGTCTTTTATACTTTCTCCCTATACATCGCAACATCGTATTGGAATCGGATTGTGCTTCCATGATTTCTCGGCTGTCCAACCATCAACTGGTTCAAGGAAATTATTATCTCCGGCTACTTCATACTCTGATACATCTCCATCGACTTAACTATCATCATATCTACCGAGAGGCCAATATGGCGGCTCATTATTTATCTCAACACGCAATGCTGGACCCCATCACGCATCATTATACATCACAAACTCTTCCCTCATTGGTGCACGCGGTGGTCATTTTGGATCTTTCATCAGTTAACTTGCGTGTTGTGTAATCCATTACAGTCTTCCACATGGATTGGCTTTTTCTACTTCTCCCTGCCTGTATCCTACAAGATTCAGGCAGGCTTTGTACGAATTACTATCTTTTCAAATATGTATTAGCCTATTACATCTTGCTTCGTAACTGCCTCTTTATGCCTCCTCTCACATGGTTTGGAGTCTACAAATTCGTGGCGACATACTACAACACAATTTGGCTGGATCCCATGACATATCATTCTCAGCACCTAGCTAAACATTTATCGCCTTGGCATCGACCTTGCCAAGGCGATGTCGGTATGGCTTCTACTGGATAAGAAAGTGTCACGCAAGGACTTACATGGCTGCAACTGGCGACCACTGCATACATCTCCAACGGCAACAACCACTCATTTATACTTTATATTAGATTATACGCATATCAATGACGGTTGTATAAATATGTACGCTTTTTCCTTCGCCAGGGTTTTATCCACAAGGGTGGTTTTTTCTGGCAAGGTTTTAATGCGGCATATCATATACGACTGGAGATATGTTATCATTTCCTCGCTATTGTATTTATTCACATACTTTGATGATTGTAATAAGGTTTTCCTCCACCAAAAGTGAGGTTTTTCATTAATAAAATATCGGTTTCATCAAAAAAAAAATATACACTGTCCGTATATTAATACATGTATATACACTATTATATTTCATCAACTTGTATTTATATTACATATAGGTGTCCATTTCATTTTAATTATACATATAGGTCCCTTTTTCCATATGTGGCCGTGTGTGCATATGGTACATATACCATTATATTTTCTACACTTGGGAACATAATACGACATATTCTTGAAACACAAATTTGAGCATATATTATGGATGATCCATTTTTGTATGAACATATACATAGATCTTAGGAAACCCATGAAGGATCTTGGAAGAGTACTTGCCTTTCTCACTTATTTATCAACTTAAGTGAAGATTTTTCACTTTGTTTGAAAGAAAATCCTTCTCCTTCCACCCTTATAGGCCACGATTTTGTCACAAAAAAGAGAGTTAGTGATCAATTTATTGAAGTAGATAAACGAAATAAAGTAACTTATCTAAGTGGTGTTCTTACCTTGATTTCTTTTGCTTCTTCACTCCCTCTAACCAACGGTTTTCATGTTTTAAGTAAGGAGGATATTGTAGCTAGTGTTTTGGAAGAAGACATGATATGAAAAGAAGAAAACTACACCTTGATATTTCCTTGTGCAACTCTCGACCATGTCTTTAAAAATGGAGGTTGGAGGAGTTTGTTTTATTTTTGGAGAAGAAGGAGATGGTGTTTGAATGATATATGTCTTATGTTGGAGTGTGAATGGAAGAGAAATTCTTCTCCTTTGCTCATTGTTGTTCTCAGCTAGGAAGGCGGAAAAGAATGGAGTTGAGTTTTTGCTTGACGAAGAGAAGAGAGATGTATGAAGATGGACTTGCTAGTGGTGAAGTGAGAAGGAAAGAGAAGAGTTTCTTCTCCTTCTAATGAGAAGGAAATGGTTGAAAATGAGGAACAAGTGAAGTGGGTGAATTTGATTATGATGTTTTGGAAGGATGTGAAAATTTGAAATGATTGTATACGTTGAAAATGTAAGATGATGGAGTTTAGAAAAAAATAATTCTTGTGCCCTTTTTATCATGTGCAGCCGAGGTAGAGGAGAGGGTGAGGGGAGAGAAAATTTCTTGGGGAAAGTAGGGTAGTATAGACTTAGGGTGATGATGATAGATAAGAGTTGTGTAAGAAGGAAAGGAAGAATTTTTAGCGAAAGAAAAGAAACTTTAGGCTTCTTGGGAAGGGAGGGGCCGGCCTAAAAAGAGAAATGAGGGGAAAGGAGATTTGTTCTTTGTGCCGTGTAGGCAAAAGTAGGAAAAAATGTGATAATTAGGGTGAAAGTGTGTAGGGTTTTGTTGTGTAGTAGAAAACAAATGAAAGAAAACATTTCTTCCACTTACAAGGTAGGGGTGTTCAAATGGGACTTTTGGGTGGGTAGAATAGAACAAAATGCCATCATTTGGTTTCTACACAATTTTGCCCACTAGGTATTTTGTTGGGGTATTTTTTTACTATATCTACCGACTTAGATTGTTATCGACTAAATTTGTTAAATCCTATCGTATGTTCGAACGTTCTTTAACTAATCCCGTCGAGTCTTACTATATCCATTAACTTATCGTTTGGTTATTTTTCGAGTGTTTCTAACCCCGGTATATAATGCCGATGTATTTATTAATCCTAAATAAAATTTAAATTCCACTGGATTTTATCGACATCGCATCTGCTTTCCATTTTACATCATCTTGTTTCACTTTTCCACTGATCCGGAAATGCGGATCGTAACAAAGGTGATTTGAGAATCTAATGGTTGATAAGAGTATAATGAGTACAATATATATGTGTGTATATGTATATGTGGAAATATTCAGTCCAAAAAAAACTCTTTCACACACCAAATTGAGGCTAAGACTGAAGGTGAAGAATTGAACATTGTAACTATGAAAAATGGTTGACAGGAAGAGCAACAGCTGCAGCAAATATAGTCCCTGACATTTTGTCGAACACTTTAGTCACTACGTCGAACACTTCAATGATTCATTAATATCTTGCTGATAATTATGTTTAATCTTATGTAAATTGTAGATTCAGATAGCTTAATATGTAAATTATAGAGTGTATAGAATCATGTCAAATGTACAGGAATCATAGAATTATTCGATGGGTAAAAAGATAGGGAATATAGCCGTTGTAACGGCTATCTTGTATACTTGTATATAAGTGCACTCTTCGTGCCTTTGGTGAATAAGACTGAAACTTTCACCCTGTTAAACAAATTCTTCTTCCTTGAATTGTCTTCATAACATTTCTATATGGTATCAGAGCCATAATCCTCAAAAATCATATCCAGCAAAAGTTGAATTTTTTTCAAAATTTTGAACATGTAAACAATCATATCTCAGACTGTTGAATCTGCTGCATCTGTTCCTGCAGCTATGCAGACGTCTAATGAAGGAGGGGCTGTTGTGCCCAATACTCTGGATGTTCCTCATCTATTATTATCACCAATCACAATTTAAATGGTGATAATTTTCTATCTTGATCAAGGGGAGTCGAAATGTATGTGGCTGGCAAAGGAAAAGAAGATTATCTCTATGGAACCATCATCATACCTGATGCCTCTATCCTAAGTATAAGACATGGAAATCTGAAAATAACATGATCATGTCCTGGCTTATCAAGTTCATGATTCCTGAAATAAGTGATGACTTCATAATGTATGAAACAGCAGCTGAAATCTGGGAAGCCGTCAAAAAGATGTATACCAAGAAAGATAACATTACAGAATTATATGACATTGAAGATCAGCTGCGTGATATTAAGCAAGGTAATCTTGCTGTGAACAAATACTTTACTTTACTGTCAAAAGCATGGCAACAAATGGATGTGTATGACAAACACGTCTGGACATCAACTGCTGATGCAAAAACTTACAAAAGTGTTGTGGAATAAAGAAGGTTATTCACTTTTCTGAATGGACTCAATCCTTAATTTGATAGTGCTGGAGGAAGGATTGTTGCTACAAAACCTCTTCCTACTCTCAAAGCTGCATTTGCAGAAATTAAACATGAAGCGAGTAGGAAAAAGGTGATGATGGGGGCTACGAGTTCTAATTTGAACACTGAAATGTCTGCATTACTTTCTAAAAAGCCTCAGATTGAATATGAAGGAAAAGCTTATGTTGTTAAATTTGACAAATCGAAAAAGCAATGTGCCTATTGTAAACAAATGGGCCACACTGTGGACTACTGTTTCTTCCTTAAGGGATTTCCTAAACACAGTAAGTCTATGTCTGAATCTAATAGATGGAGAAACTATGAAAACCAAAATTCTCCTTCAACTGATAATTGGAGAGATAAGAATAACCACTGGAGAAACAAAACATTTACAAATCCAACCAGGATTGCAAACATGGTGACCAACAGTGATCAACAACAATCACTCACTTCATTTCCTAATGCTTCCTCCATGCCAACCAAAGAACAGGTAGAAAGATTTTTAGAAGCATGGAATCAACAGAAAAACCATTGCCTTTCTCATTCATCAATGAAAGCACCCATTGCTAGTATAGGAAGCCCCTAGAATTTCTCTTGGATAGTGGACTCTAGAGTCACGGATCACTTGATATGTAATAGTACAATTCAATCTTCCTTTCAGTCATTTTTGCATCCTTTACAAGTTCACATTGCAAATAATCTACCACTAAAGGTTATAGGAAAAGGATCAGTAAAGATAAATGAACAAATAACTTTAAGAGATGTTTTTTATGTGCCTGACTTAAGCTTTAATTTAGTATCCTTTGGAAACTAGTAAGAGAGAATAATTGTCTAGTCTGTTTTCCACCTACTCAATGTTGGTTTCAGGACCCTTCTAAGAAGGGAATGATTGGCAATGCTAACTATGTGAACGGACTATATTTACTTGAGAATCAAGCTGGAGAAAGCAAGGGATTGCATTCAAGGCTTGAAGATTCAAGTAGAGGATTAGTTAACCGGCCTAGACAAGATATTTTCATGTGGCACAGAAGATTAGGGCATCCTAACTTTGTCTATTTGAAAAAATTGATGCCACAGATTTTTGGCAAAAGTAAAATGGAAAATCTGTTCTATGATCATTGTTAACTAGCTAAGCATGTGAAAACATCATACTCTGCTAGAGCATATTTAGAATCTCAACCTTTTAATCTAGTGCATTCGGATATCTGGGACCATCAAGGGTTGCTAATATTAATGGAGCTAAATGATTTATTACATTTATTGATGACCATACCCGTGTTACATGGATATATCTTATGAAGCCTAAAAGTGAAGTTAATATGATAATCATGCATTTCTTAGCATTAGTCCAGAATCAGTTCAATACTGGTGTCAAGACATTCAGGACTGATAATGGTGCTGAATACCTTGACTCCTCTGTTAAAGAATACATGGCTAGGAATGGCATTCATCATCAAACTTCCTGCACTTACACTCCTCACTAGAATGGAATTACAGAAAGGAAGAACAGGCATCTATTAGAGGTTGCTAGAACCCTTATGTTTACTATGCAAGTTCCAAAACAATACTGGGGAGAAGCTATCTTAACTGCAACTTATCTAATTAATATTGACTGCAAGGGTTTTATCCTATATAACTCCAAAATCTATGACGTGTGATACGTTTTCTCTAACAAGTTTATTGTCTGATCAGCCTTTGAAAATATTTTCATGTGTGGCTTATGTGCATATACAACCTCGTTTGAGAGGTAAACATGACCTTAGGGCTGTTAAATGTATGTTCTTGGGATATTCTGAGACTCAAAAGGGGTATAAGTGTTTTTGTCCTCAAACTAGAAAAGTATATGTAACTCTTGATATAACATGTCAAGAAAGTCAATCATACTATACTGACTTTCGGAGCTCACAAACGGGAAGTACTCAGGAAGCCTAGACTATTATTGATATTATTAGACTAGTTACTGAGTCACAGTCTAATGGTGGGAGTGATGAGTCAGTTTCATCTCAGAATAATGCATATGGAAATGAACTTGAAGGTATTGAAACACATACAGTTGAAAGACCTCCCATTACTCAAGTGTATAACAGAAGAAATGTCGTTGTTCCTTCTGGCATAAATGAAGTGCATGAAAATAAAGATGACAATTATGATGAAAGGTGTAGCTTAGATGACAGGCCTATTACCATTAGGAAAGCAACAAGGGAATGTATAAAAAGGCCATTACATGAATTTCTTGGTACTAGGGAGATTACACAGCATCCCTTGCACAATTGTTTGATGCCATAGGTTATCTCCTATGTTTAAAGCTTTCACATGTGCAGTTGACAAGAATCATATACCAAAGAAAAACATTATTGACATGAAGAAAAGCATTATGAACATCTAATTGTTGCATATGCCATCCCTCACTGGCTGACATAGCTAAAACAAACCTGACAGTAGTCATCTTTGACACGGGGGAAAATGTCTCTTGATAGTCAATGCCATATTGCTGCGTATACCTCTTTGCCACTAATCTAGCTTTGTAGCGTTCCACAGTTCCATCAGCTTGGTATTTCACTTTATAGACCCATTTACAGCCTATAGGCTACTTTCCTGGTGGCAGGGGTACTAGTCTACATGTGTGGTTTGCCTCAAGTGTTGTCAATTCTGTTTGCATAGCTGCTTGCCAGTCTGCAGAACTAGATGCTTCTAGATAATTAGTAGGTTCCATGTGCAAACCAGTAGCCGAGACATATGCTTTGTATTTAGGTGCCAATGAACTCAGAGAAAATGATTTATCAAGAGTGTGGTGTGGAGGAATTCTGACGGGTAAGAGAAACTGAGTGAGACTGATTGCAGTAATATTGTTGTAAGTATGAAGGTGGTTGTTTCTTCCTGATGATGGGTCTACTATTGGGGAGTTCTGGTAGACAAATGTCTATGGAAGTGATGGGGATGTGATTAACTAGAGAAGAGGTGGAGTCAGGAGACTGTTGAGGGATGTGATGTGACGGTGAGCAAATTGGGACTGCAGAAGTAGACAGTATTATATGTGAGTTATATCTGGTGCATGAGTTGTATCTGATGAAATATTGGATGGAATTAGAGGAGGATAATCATCTACATTTGAAGGGGAAAGATTGGATTTTGTTCAGGGAAAGAATTCATAGAAAAATTTTCAGGCTTGTTTAACTGGTAACTGGGGTTGATTGTGGATGAATAGGGAAATATATTTTCATGAAAGTCAACATCCCTGGATATGAAAACATCCTTTGTATCCAAATCATGAAGAATGTATCCTTTAACTGTAAGAGACATTCCAATGAAGACACATTTTCTGGACTTGGGGTTGAACTTCCCAAAACTGGAGTGTGTATTGACTGCAAAGGCCAAGCATCCAAAAGTTCTGAGATGCTGATAGGATGGAACTTTATTATACAACAGTTGGTATGAAGTTTTATTATGAAGGATGGGAGATGGAATTAGGTTTATCAAGTACACAGCGTGTTGGACACAAAACCCCCAGAGTTGAATAGGGACATGGCTTTGAAACTTAAGTGCTCTAGCCACATTTAAGATATGTTGATGTTTTCTTTAAACAACATCATTCTACTGTGGCGTATGTAGGATCTGCAAGGAACCACTTGTACGATGAATACAATTTGCACGAACACCACCACCTTGCAAGATTGAAGATTGATCACACATTGATCAATCTTTTACAAAGATAAAGAGTATGTGGTGGTTTAATACAAGCCTATTCAAGAATAAGAATATAAGTACAATGGGCTTTCAAGAAGAAAGAAAGAAAGAGAGTGTAGAAGAAGAGAGGTGCTTGGCGTTTTTTGTCACTTCAAAATGCAATGTTTGTTCTTGTCTTTGTTTTGCTCATCTCCTTCCTTTTTAACACATATGGCCGTCCCCCTCTAGTGCACTCCCCTCTTGAAAATTGTCTTCTAAGTCCTTGGGAGAATGTATGACATCAATGTGACATGATCTTGCTTACTTGGCACCTTCTCATTGGATGATCATTTAATCATTGCTTACTTGGCACTTCATGATTGGTTGAATGTTGTCATCATTTGATGACTTGGAAAATCTGAATATTTCACTAAAAACATGTGCCAAAATCAACATAGAATAGTTTCCATAATCCACTAGATTGTCACATAAAGTTAGCAAGATAATTTTCTCACAAAAAGGGGAAAAAATTCGGCCATTAAGAGTGATTAACATGCTGAAATTTCAGCATGTGATACATGGCTCTTTAATTCAAATTATTTCCATTTTTCTTTGATTTTTTTTAAATGAATCACCAATTAGTAGAAAATATTCTTATCAAATTGGAAATGAAATTTGGACATCAAGATTTCAGCATGTGTGATATTCAAGATATCACACTTTATGGCTTTGTATTTCATTCAAATTTCTTCCATTTCTTCTTCCAATTATCCACATAATTCGAGACACAAAATATATGCTTTTTAATCAGAAAATTCGGCCAGATATATCTTCCCATGCTGAAAATTTCAGCATGTGTTTCAAATGAGACAAAGTTTGAAACCTTACCATTTGTAGCTTCTTTCTTTAAATCACCAACATTGAATGATTGATTCTTAACCAATCAATATGCCAACAAGGCTCCACATATGCTCCATTTCAGCTGTAGGTGGCGTGTATACATGTATATGCATGTGCTGAATTTCATTTTTGCTAACTTTGTAAAATAGTGCACATTTAATAATACACACATGTTATGTTCCAATCAGCCCTTAATTTAATTTTCTAGAACACTTTAAGATGTATGACATATGTAAAAAGTGTCTAGATACGTGTCGTATGATGTGCCAAAAATGTTCCATGTGTTGTGTACGTAGAAAACCGAATTTTCGATATTTATCGATTACCCGATTTTTCTCTAATTAAATTCCAACTTTTTGCACATGTTATATATATTATGTTACACATAATATATATAATATAAAATTTAATTCTCAGCACTTGACTGGTCTAAAGTGGCGCCATTAATATGTGACAAAATTAAAATTGGGATCTCCACAATTTGGCCTTAATGTGGGCTGATTTGTGTGTGCCAACATGGAATGATTTCATGGCTGGAATTTACATCATAGCCACGAAATTTTTGAGCATTTTTGAAGTGTAGGGGCTGGCCATCTATTTATGGCAAGTACGTGACACGTTGGCGAAGTTTCGGTATTTGCCCGATACGACAATTTTTGGTTTAGAACCTTTAACGTGTCATATTTAATTTGTCATCACCATGACTTATATCATGTGATATAAGACTTGAATATACTCATAAATATGAGTTAACTATGATGGTGTGACGTTAACGTATGTACGTAAGATATATAACGTGTCGGTAGTACATTGGAATACATGTGTATGCGCCATTTTCAAAAAAAAATCTGAATATATATATATATATATATATATATATATGTGTGTGTGTGTGTGTGTGTGTGTGTGTGTGTGTGGCGTGTAAATTAAATGAGGAGAGGAGGAGGAGACTTTCCTTCCTTAGCCTTGTTGCCTTTGTGCCTTTTCCAAATGTAGCTTCCTTTAATGAACTACTTAGTTTGATTAACTAAGTACTTAATGAACTAGTTTAGTTCATTAATGATGGCACCTGAAAACAGTATAAACACAACAAATGTTTTCCATATGATGTAAGCTTTAACGCTTCATGGCTCGTTAGTACGGCAACATTATATATGAGCTAAATAAGGCAAGTAATAAGCAATATATCATGCATACGTTTATATCATGCACACGTTTTTGTCATGCTCATTTAAATCACATATTTTGAAATCACTCAAACCCTTTTTTCTCTACAATCTCCCCCTTTTGATGATTTTCAAAATAACTCATGTACATGATTTAAATCCTATCACTCCCCCTTCAATTATGCATAAATTCAAAACTCGAAATTTAAATTTCATATCCGCTCCCCCTTGATTTATGCAATCAGTATTAATTAGTATCTTTCTCTCTCCCCCTTAAATCATGCTTTCTCTCCCCCTTTATTTTGGAAAGTAAATCAAAAGATACCTGTAAATAAGGAAAGAAAATCAAATCACGTCAAATCAAATCATATCAGCTGAAATCATGCCTAATTTAGAACGAAGAGATTCATATGTGGCTTGATTTAAGGCTTTGGTAAAGATATTCGCTACTTGTGCTTCTGTGCGTACGTGATCTATGACGATATCACCATTGTTTACGTGATCACGAAGAAAGTGATAGCGTATTTCTATATGCTTAGCCTTAGAGTATAACACGGGGTTCTTAGACAAATTGATGGCACTCATACTATCACAGTATATAGGGATTCTATTTACGGTAATTCTAAAGTCCGAGAGTTGTTGTTTTATCCACAACAACTGTGTGCAGCAAAGGCTAAGTGCCATGTACTCAGCCTCAGTAGTGGACAAAGCAACGCTTGCTTGCTTTTTGGAAAACCATAAAATGAGTGAGTTTCCTATAAATTGGCAAGTCCCACTCGTGCTGTCTCTATCTATTTTGCAGCCACCATAATCTGCATCAGTATAAGCATGTAAGTTAAATTCGACATCCTTATCGTACCAAATTCCTAAGGTGGGCGTGTGCATAATATAGCGGAAGATTCTTTTTACCGCATTATAATGAGATACCTTAGGTTGACTTTGAAAACGTGCACACATGCATACACTGAACATAATATCAGGCCTACTGGCAGTTAAATATAGCAAAGAACCAATCATAGATCTATATAAGCCATTATCAAAGTCTTTACCATGTTCATCTTTTGTCCAATTTAGTAGTGACACTCATAGGCGTGGGGGATGGTTTCAAATTTTCAAAGTTGAACTTTTTAATCATGTCATTGACATATTTTGCGGGACTTATGTGAATGCCTTTACTCGTTTGCTTAATCTACAAGCCAAGAAAATAGTTAAGTTTACCAACCATAGACATTTCAAATTCGGATTTCATGCAATTTTCAAAATCTTCAACAAGTCTATGTGAGGTAGAACCGAAAATAATGTCATCAACATAGATTTGAATAATAAGTAAATCCGATTTATCTTGTTTCAAAAATAGTGTACTATCTATAGTACCTCGTTTAAAATCATTTTCTAAAAGGAAAGTAGCAAAACGATCATACCTGCTCTCGGTGCTTGCTTTAGTCCGTATAGTGCCTTCTTTAGTTTGGACACGTGATCGGGATGTTTCAAATCTTCAACACCGGGTGGTTGCTTCACGTATACTTCTTCTTGTATAAATCCATTTAGGAATGCACTTTTTACGTCCATTCGATACAATTTGAAATCTTTCATGCAAGCAATAGCAAGTAATAGTCGTATAGCTTCTAAACGTGCTACGGGTGCAAATGTTTCATCGTAGTCAATTCCTTATTCTTGATTATAGCCTTGTGCTACAAGTCTAGCTTTATTCCTAACGACCTTTCCTTCTTCATTCATTTTATTTCTAAACATCCACTTTGTGCCTATTATGGTCTTATCTTGTGGTCGAGGCATTAAATCTCATACATCATTTCTAACGAATTGATTAAGCTCATCATGCATGGCATCAATCCAAGAAGAATCACTCAAAGCATCATGCACATTTTTGGGTTCAATTTCGGAAATCATAGCATGAAATTGATTTATTTCATCCGAAGTAATTCTTCTACGTGGTCGGACGCCGTGAGTGATGTCGCCTATGATGAGATCATGTGGGTGATCTCTATGCCATCTTGGTTGATTGTTTTCTATGTTATCATGCAGTTCTAAGTGATCATGCATTTCTAGTGTGTCATTCATGTCATGCATATCAAATGAACCATCATCTTCATTCAACACGAGTTTCAATTTAAAGTCATCATCATATTTGTTATCTTTATCAATCTCACCGAATTCATTAAACTTCACATGAATAGATTCTATGATTTGTCTAGTGAGAGGATCATAACATCTATATGCCTTTGAATTTATAGAATATCCAACAAAAATGCGCTCAATTGATTTGGATTCAAATTTATCTAAATTATCTTTTGTATTCAAAACAAAACATTTGCATCCAAACACACGAAAATAGTCAATCTTAGGCATGCGATCATTTAAAATCTCATAAGGCGTCTTATTTATTTTCTTTCTAATAGACAAGCGATTTACTATGTAGCATGCACAATTTACGGCTTCCGCCCACAGAAATCTAGGCAATTTATTTCCGCATAACATAGTCCTCGCAATTTCTTGTAGTGTTCGATTCTTTCTTTCTACTACTCCATTTAATTGTGGAGTTCTAGGTGGTGAAAACTCATGCTTGATTCATTTTTCTGCGCAAAATGAAATCATATCTTTGTTTTTAAATTCACCGCCTCTATCGCTTCTTATCTTTTTCACATTCACACCATATTGATTCTCAAGTTGTTTAATTAATTTCGCAATTTCAATAGCACTATCATCCTTATGTGCAAGAAATAAAGTCCAAGTATAACGAGAAAAATCATCAACAATCACGCATGCATAGTGGCGCCCATCTAGGCTTGTAGTGCGACTAGGACCAAACAAATCAATGTGTAGTAGTTCTAAGACTCTAGTCGTGCTTATTTCATTCTTAGGCTTAAGTGACTCACGTGTTTGTTTGCCTTTTATGCAAGATTCACACAACTGAAAGTTGTCTAAATCATGTGTAGGCAATCCTCGTACTAAGTTCCTTCGTTGGAGTTTTTCTAGTGTGGAAATACCAATGTGTCCTAAACGTCTATGCCATAAATTTACATTGGGTTGATTTGACATAAAACACTTAACTTTAGCGTCTACCACATCATCCATAAAAAGCGTAAAAATGTTACCTTCTCGTTTTCCTTTTAAAACGGTTTCTCCATTTTTATTTATTATATTGCAGTAAGGGTGAGTGAAGCACACATCAAAGCCATTGTCAATAAATTGAGAAATGCTAAGAAGATTGTAAGATAAGTTGCTTACCAAATAGACGTTGGAGATTTGAAGAGTGCTTGGATTTCCTATCGTAACTTTTCCGATGATCTTGCCTTTGTTGTTGTCTCCAAAGGTTACGGATCTGCCTTTTGTGACCTTCTTTAATTTTGTGAACAAGCTCGGGTCACCCGTCATGTGCCTCGAGCAACCACTGTCAAGGAACCACTTTATAGTTGTATCTTTCGATGTGTAGGCTCCCTGCAATGTGCAAAGATGATTTAGGTAACCTTTTAACTTTGGGTCCTTTTGAGTTAGTTAATCACCTCTTGGTAAAAGTACCTTTTGGTACCTATACTTGGCTGATCCTTCTCAGTCTAGCAAATGGCAAGAATGTAGATGAAGGTGCGACATAGTAGACATGTGGTGAATGCACTTTGGGCCTTTGCCCAAGAACTCCTTTATACTGATTGAATGAAGGATGTTTTTGATATGTCCTTGTGTGTGTGATATGAATGTTGTGTATGCAATACTCTTTTCTTTTCATATCTATATAGTACAAAATTGTATTTCACATGATATGAAGAGGAAGTGGGACGTGATGAGGGAAGAGGCGGTTTTTGCGTCATCTTAGACGCCACTTGAGGCTTTGGGCTGTCTATTTTCTTAGACACAACAAACTTAGTTGGTTTAGTGGATACTTCATTAGTATCAACGTATCCCAAACCCGTTTTGTCACTGTCATGCTTTTGAGATAAGATAATACGATGCAGCATGTTAGATCCCGTATCAAACTGTTTCATCATTTTCTTTAGATCTATATTCCTTGATTTCAAATTTGAAATCTCGGATTTCATTTTGTTATTTTGAGTGGTTAATGATGAAATCTCTGTTTCTAATTCAGTAATGATGCATGATGACTCTTTCTTTGAATCGTTTAATTGAGCGAAAAGATTCTCGTTAGAAGATTCTAACAGTTTCTTATCTTCAATTAATCACTTCTTTTCCTTAGCGAGAGTCTTAGTAAATTTATGCAATTCTAAATACTGACTAAAAAGATCATCATAAGAAGGCTCAGAGTCAGAATCAAAATCAGGTGATACCTCATTAGATGCTTTGGACACAAAGCATACTTGTGCAGTCTCTTCTTCGGTTTCAATCTCGAAATCCGATGTATCACTCAAGGTGGAGGCCTTTAGAGCACGTTTCCTTTGTTTGGGTTCTGAGATGAGTCTATTCTTGTTCCGCTCCTTGTCAGGGTATTTATTTGTTTAATTTTCTTTATAGGGGCAGTCATATGATAAATGTCCAAGTTTGCCACATTCATAACATTTAACATCTTTATCATTTGACTTGTTCTTATTTCTCTTAGTTGTAGTACCCTTATTTTTGTTTCTAAATGACCTTCTCATAAATTTTCTTAAGCCTTTAGCCAATAGAATTAGGTCATCGTTATCCGATTCAGAATCACTATCATCTACGTGATCGGAAGAAGTAGAGAAGTATTCATTTGATTTAAAAGCAATAGCTTTACCTTGTTTAGATGATTCCGATTTCCGTATGGTGAGTTTATTTTCATACACCTTAAGAGACCCAATTAACTCTTCCATCTTTATTGATTTCGTTTCTTTGCTTTCTTCTATTGCGGTTACTTTAGGGTCCCACTCTGATGGAAGGCTTCGTAAGACTTTCTGTACTTTTTCCTGCATGGTAAAAGCTTTACCAAGAGACTCAAGAGAATTATAGATGTTAGTCAAACGAAGATCCATATCAACAATAGATTCATTAGGCAATAGTTTAAACGACTCAGGTGTGGACATAAGCATGTTTATCTTTGACTCTTTTACTTGACTCGTGTTTTTGTGTTTCATTTCTAGTATCCTCCGCATTTCTTGTGCACTCGAACAGTTTGAGACATAACTAGACTCACTTTTACTTAATCCATTCAAGCGCAATTGCATAGCCCTAGCATTCATGCTAAGTTTCTTTTTGTCATCACTTGTATATTTTTGTCTAGGTTTGACAACTTCTAGTGTGACTCCGTCTACGGTGGATAACTTAAATGGAACAAAAGGGCCATCTTTTATAATCGACCAAAGATCAATATCTATTGCCATAAGAAAAAGCTTCATTCTTAGTTTCCATTGAATGAAAGACTCACCGTCAAAAAGAGGAGGCCTTTGGCTCGACATACCTTCTTGCTCGGTTTTGAGATTTGTGGTTGCCATCTCACTGAATCGTTGGATCCTTTGTAGTGAATGTTCCTGCACTCTATACCACTTGTAGGATCTGCAAGGCACCACTTGTACGATGAATACAATTCGCACGAACACCACCACCTTGCAAGATTGAAGATTGATCACACCTTGATCAATCTTTTACAAAGATAAAGAGTATGTGGTGGTTTAATACAAGCCTATTCAAGAATAAGAATATAAGTACAATGGGCTTTCAAGAAGAAAGAAAGAAAGAGAGTGTAGAAGAAGAGAGGTGCTTGGCGTTTTTTGTCACTTCAAAATGCAATGCTTTTTCTTGTCTTTGTTTTGCTCATCTCCTTCCTTTTTAACACATATGGCCGTCCCCCTCTAGTGCACTCCCCTCTTGAAAATTGTCTTCTAAGTCCTTGGGAGAATGTATGACATCAATGTGACATGATCTTGCTTACTTGGCACCTTCTCATTGGATGATCATTTAATCATTGCTTACTTGGCACTTCATGATTGGTTGAATGTTGTCATCATTTGATGACTTGGAAAATCTGAATATTTCACTAAAAACATGTGCCAAAATCAACATAGAATAGTTTCCATAATCCACTAGATTGTCACATAAAGTTAGTAAGATAATTTTCTCACAAAAAGGGGAAAAAATTCGGCCATTAAGAGTTGTCAACATGCTGAAATTTCAGCATGTGATATATGGCTCTTTAATTCAAATTATTTCAATTTTTCTTTGATTTTTCT
Source organism: Eustoma russellianum (assembly GCA_036186865.1). Lineage (NCBI taxonomy): Eukaryota > Viridiplantae > Streptophyta > Magnoliopsida > Gentianales > Gentianaceae > Eustoma > Eustoma russellianum. The sequence continues at coordinate 26,956,206 of AP025043.1, read as the reverse complement.
TTTTAGAATGAATCATCAATTAGTAGCAAATATTCTTATCAAATTGGAAATGAAATTTGGACATCAATATGGCCTAGAAAACGTTCAAGATACATTCCACACATGCTGAAAAATTTCAGCATGTGTGATATTCAAGATATCACACTTTATGGCTTTGTATTTCATTCAAATTTCTTCCATTTCTTCTTCCAATTATCCACATAATTCAAGACACAAAATATATGCTTTTTAATCAGAAAATTCGGCCAGCTATATCTTCCCATGCTGAAATTTTCAGCATGTGTTTCAAATGAGACAAAGTTTGAAACCTTACCATTTGTAGCTTCTTTCTTTAAATCACCAACATTGTATGGTTGATTCTTGACCAATCAATATGCCAACAAGGCTCCACATATGCTCCATCTCAGCTGTAGGTGGCGTGTATACATGTATATGCATGTGCAGAATTTCATTTTTGCTAACTTTGTAAAATAGTGCACATTTAATAATACACACATGTTATGTTCCAATCATCCCTTAATTTAATTTTCTACAACACTTTAAGATGTATGACATTTGTAAAAAGTGTCTAGATACATGTCGTATGATGTGCCAAAAATGTTTCATGTGTTGTGTACGTAGAAAACCGAATTTTCGATATTTATCGATTACCCGATTTTTCTCTAATTAAATTCGAACTTTTTGCACATGTTATATATATTATGTTACACATAATATATAAAATATAAACTTTAATTCTCAGTACTTGGCTGGTCTAAAGTGGCGCCATTAACATATGACAAAATTAAAATTGGAATCTCCACAATTTGGCCTTAATGTGGGGTGATTTGTGTGTGCCAACATGGAATGATTTTATGGCTGGAATTTACATCATAGCCACGAAATTTTTGAGCATTTTTGAAGTGTAGGGGCTGGCCATCTATTTATGGCATGTACGTGACACGTTGGCGAAGTTTCGGTATTTGCCCGATACGACAATTTTTGGTTTAGAACCTTTTAACGTGTCATATTTAATTTGTCATCACCATGACTTATATCATATGATATAAGACTTGAATATACTCATAAATATGAGTTAACTATGATGGTGTGACGTTAACGTACGTACGTAAGATATATAACGTGTCGGTAGTACATTGGAATACATGTGTATGTGCCTTTTTCAAAAAAAATCTGAATATATATATATATATATATATGTGTGTGTGTGTGTGTGTGTGTGTGTGTATGGCATGTAAATTAAATGAGGAGAGGAGGAGGAGACTTTCCTTCCTTAGCCTTGTTGCCTTTGTGCCTTTTCCAAATGTAGCTTCCTTTAATGAACTACTTAGTTTGATTAACTAAGTACTTCACTTAATGAACTAGTTTAGTTCATTAATGATGGCACCTGAAAACAGTATAAACACAACAAATGTTTGCCATATGATGTAAGCTTTAACGCTTCATGGCTCGTTAGTACGGCAACATTATATATGAGCTAAATAAGGCAAGTAATAAGCAATATATCATGCATACGTTTATATCATGCACACGTTTTTGTCATGCTCATTTAAATCACATATTTTGAAATCACTCAAACCCCTTTTTCTCTACAGCGTATATGTGCAACTAGTCTGGTGCATTATTCTTTTTTCAGCATAAAATGAATTCGTCTGGAATTCTAAACCATTATCAGAACGAATGGTTTTAATTTTGTGATCAAGTTGAATAGGTACAAATTTATAGAAGCTGGGTATGATGCTTCTGACCTCAGATTTATTTTTCAACAAATATAACCAAGTAAACCTGCTATAGTCATCCACAATGGTAAGAAAATAACATTATTGATACAATGTGGGATATTTATAAGGCCCCCATATATCAACATGAATCAATGGAAAAGGGGATACAGTAGAGGATGTTGAAATAGGAAATGGTTTCTTCTTTTGTTTTGCAAGGGGTACAGATATAACAAGGTTCAGAATCATTAGAAGCTATGACTAGGGGTTCAATCTTGTGGATTTCTTTCAGTCTTGGTAAGGACAAATGTCCAAGTCTTGAATGCCAGAGTGCAGCTTGTGAGTGTGCATTCACAATTTTTCAGCGAGCCATGAAGTTTATATAGGCCTTGACGCACCTCAGCTAAACCAATCATCTTCATATTGATCTGTTCATATAGGACACAACAATCAGAATGAAATAGGGCTTGGACATGATTATATTTGGTAAGCTTGCTGAGTGATAGTAAGTTAAAGCAGAATGAAGGAATATAAAAGACACCGCTAAGAATTATATTTGGATTTACAGTGACTGTCCCTATGTGTGTGACTTCAACAGACTGACCATTAGGTAATTTGACCTTTAAAGATTGAGTAGCATTATAAGAATCAAAGAGACTCATGGAACAACATATATGATCAGTGGCACCTGAATCCAAGATCCATAGGTCTAAGTTTCTGGATGACATTTTACCTGACTTCTTACCAGTAACATGTAATTGCTGAGCTGACATGATAGAATGCTGGCTCTCATTCTTATCATCTGAGCCTGGTCTTTCTTTTTTGTCCTTTTCCTGGTAATCCCTCAACATATTCATCAACTGCATGCATTGTTCCTGAGTGAACACATTAAGCATCTGACCATGCTCATTTGGTTGTAGTGAGAGTGACTCATCATAACCAGCGTCATCCTATGAGACACTGCAATTGTACTGTAAATTTCCATCATGACTAACAGAATTAGCCTGTGATCTTGGTTTGTACCCAGGGGGATAACCGTGTTTCTTGTAACAATTTTGTTCTATATGCGCCAGCATTCCATAATAGTTACATATAGTTCTTGACATTACCCTGTCTAAACTTTGCCACATAGCCTCCATCCTTTCCGTATTGATGGCTTGAAATTCTGTTTGGTCCCTAATTGTCCAGAATATCCAGATATTTGTCCAACAAGGACACCCGCTTCAATTCCCATTGGTACAAAAGAACGAATTGTTAAGAAACACTGTTTGATTATTGGAATACAAGACTTTCCTTTCAAATTTAACTGCCATAGAGAATGCAGTGTTTACATCAGGCAAAGGATTAATAAGTAAGATTTGAGCCTTGACAGGTTCAAATTCATCTGACAGTTCCTTCAGAAATTTTATAACGAAATCGTCCTCTACAAATTTGACACCTGGCTAGTGATATTACATGTGCATCTCCTACATGTACAAGAAGGAATGGCTTTCAACACCGTTAGTTCTTCCCACAATACTTTCAGCTTAGTGTAATACTCGATTACAACCAAATTTCCTTGTTTAATCATGTAAAATTCCTCTTGTAGGTCTGACATTCTAAATGCATCAGCATTTCCATATCTAAGTCTCATATCCTTCCATATTTCAGTAACATTATCAATCCACATAATACTTTGAGCAATTGAGGGACTTACCAAATTCATAATCTAAGAGGCTACCATGTTATTCGCTTTGATCCAAGTAGCACATCTATGATCTCCTTCTGGAGGTTTGTTAATCGTGCCATCAATGAAACCAGATTTGTTTTTAGCCTTACCAAGACTGTCAGAAGGATGTATATAGATTGGATCTTCATAAAGATCCATGGATCCAAAGGTAACTGACGACGAAGTCATTCTGATCGCATAATTTGACAAATGCAATATGTGAGTGTTTATGTCTCTAATACCATGTTAATTTTCAATGAATTCATCTGATTCAACTAAATTCAATCAAAATCAGAGAAATGAATTGAATAGAAAAAAGGAAACAAGGGAAATTTCAGAGAGAGCAAAATATTTGCATAGGAGATGCTAAATTGTTTCCGTGATTCACTCCAACGCAAAGTTATAGCATATAAGGAAGAACAAGACACGCAAATTTACAAGAATATCCCTGATAACTAACTTCCTACTATTATTAATACAAGGGCATTATTGTTTTTTCACGTATTTAAACTGTCTCCCGCCTACATTGTTTCCTGCGGTCCACTTCCTACTGCAAGCAGTTACAAACTGCTGCAGCATCCACCTGCAATCCCAGCTCAATCACGTGGCCTCAACCAATCACCTTCTTCTATTTTGACTCCTTGCGGTTTCTACATCCAGTCTTTGTGTCATACCCCGTGATTTTTGAGTCCAACGTGGAATAAATTTAAAACAACTTAAAATACAATTATAGTAATTATATAGGTTTATGAGGGTTAGTGAAATAAAATGTAAGTGGATAAATAGTCAAAAGTTGGAAAATTGACAAAAATGCTCCTCCCCAATTAAATGTTGAGGGAGTTTCACAAATCATGCACAACTCCCCATTAAGACCATGAAACCACCGGTTACAAGCCAAAAAGAAAGGGGGAAACGGCTGGGAAGAGAAAGAAGAGGAAAGAGAAGAAGAAGAAACAAACATCATCTCTTACTTTGGCTCACCTGAAAAGCAGATGGAGTATCTGTTCTTAGCAAAAACATCGCTAGCAAGTAACCCGTCTATACACCTTACGGGACCACACACGACGAGTCACCAGTATATAACTCAATGCCCAAAATAAGGTGCTCGGGTTGGCAAACAATATCTTTATACCGATTCATCAAATCAAAATAAGCCACATAATTGTCACACAAAATGAAACCAACGCATATAGAGCCAAACATACTACATAAACAGAACATATGTTAGTAACATTTCTTGCATGTCAAATCTTATGCTTCGTGTAACATGATGCATGTACTTCTTCAAAACCACACACAAAACCCATGCATAAGTCTTCTTTTGTAAACATGTCATGCGTGTCATTTCACAAAAATTTTCATAATTCTTCTTATCATATTCTTCGCGTAGCAGAACTTTATACCCTGTGGGTGATCAGTCCACAGCAAACAGAACTTTATACCCCATGCTGAAAGGTCCACGTCCCTATAACATATAACTTTAAACGTCGTGCTGATAGGTCCATGGTCCCATAACATATAACTTTATACCCCGTGCTAATAGGTCCATGGCTGTATATCATAACTTTATTTTCCATGCTGATAGGTCCACGGCCCCATAACATAACTTTATTTCCCGTGCTGATAGGTCGTTCCGTGCTGATAGATCCACGGCCCCATAAAATAACTTTATACCCTGCTGTTGATTCACATGTCACGCTTTTATACCCTGCTACTGCAGACGTAACTTTTACACCCTGTGATCAACAAGCAGCCACAACTTGTCTTTCCCAAACTTTAGTCTTCTTTACAAACTCGTATCCTTTTCGTAAAACAAAACTAATGTCGTAATGCAAAGTGTTCATGTCGTGATGCAGAATGCTCATATAACATCATATCAAACGTGTAAACATGCACACACACTTTACATATCAAGTACAAAGTCCTAAATCTCTATCACACCCTGCTCGTAGCATTTCATGTCCTTTCGTATTACAAAAATCATCTCGAGTTCATACTTAACCTTGCTCATTCACACTTCCTCAAACACACCATATTTGTACCATTTTATGCCCTTTCATATTGCTAACTCACTTCGAATTCATACCTAACTATACTTATTCACACTTAATGTTTACAACTCAAGCACACCTCATTCATACCACTTCATGCCCTTTCGTAACGCAAATTCACATCGAATTCATATTTAACCTTACTCATTCACACTTAATGTTTCCAACTCGAGCACACTTCAAAAACACTCGTATTTTATGAGCAATGGAAGAGAATAAAGGTATCTCACACAGATGGAGCACTTAATGTGTCAAAAGGAACTTCCAATACACTTGGAATGCCTTCAAGAGGCGCCTAATGTGACATAAAGCGCCTATTCTGGGCATGCGAAGTATTCTGGAATGTGCTGGTATACATCAAACGCCTATATGAAGCGCTTCAAGTGACATCGAACACCTTCTGAGGTGTTCGAAGTGTTCTAGAATGTGCTGTGACACATCGAACGCCTACATGAAGCGTTTCAAGTGACATCAAACACCTTATAAGGTGTTCGAAGTGTTTTGGAATGTGTTGTGACACATCGAACGCCTACATAAGGTGTCTTATGTGACATCAAGTGCCTAATGTAGGTGTTCAAAGTGTTCTGGAATGCACTGGGACACATTGAACGCCTACTTTAGGTGCCTAATGTGACATTGAGCGTCTAAAGTAGGTGTTTGAAGTGTTTTGACGGTTCCAGAACTGAAAATTTCTGCAGCAACTTCCCTCCTTCATCTTCCTCCTTCACTCCTTTCATCTTAACACCTAAAATTCAAACTTATTACTTGAATCCATCATGCACAACACCCAACAACATAGTTTAATCCTTACATCTATCAGTTTGCATCAACCTTAAGCCTTATAATGTTCATATCTCCAGATGTATCATCAATATTCTACCCCATGCCCCACTTGCTTCACACATCATCAAAACCTTCCAATTTTCCTCAACTTCATCTCAAATCATCTAAGGTAACCTTTATAGAACATGACCATTATCACAGAACAACATTTACAACAAATATGACACTTTAAGGGCATATTCATCAACAATTAAGCACAACATGGGTACTTTAAGATTTAGGCCCAAAGAACATAACTTTAATCAAACAAACAACAAGTACGTATAGTAGAGCATGTAAGATAAACAAATCAAGATTACTAATGTGTGATCCGAATTTTCTCTTTATAAGAACATAGGGCATGTTGTATCAAAATTTGCGTAAAGCGTATAGAAAGATTACTTGTCTTTGTTTCTATATAGTCTTACGGGTGTGTGTGTGTAGCGAAATTTCGTGATGGATTGAACCTAGGATTGACCGCTCCTTCTTCTTCTTCTTCTTCTTCTATCAATTGCACTGTGGTGACTGTTATTATAAGAGAACCCTATTAACTTCACCATTCCATCTCAACTCCCTTTGAAACTAGGACACAAGCTCTTAACATGTCCTCAACGGTCTGAATAGTCCCCTCAGACTATCCATCTTTTTGAGGGTGATAGGGTGTACTCATCCTTAATTTTGTACCTATGGCTCTCCAACGGCATCAATAATCCACTAGGTCGTTGGTGTTCAACCTCAATTTGCTGACACACCAGACATCTCTCAATGAACTCCGAAATATGCCTCTTCATCCCACACCACCAAAAATATTGTTTAAAATCTCTGTACATCTTGGTGCTATCGGGATGTATCGATAACTTCAAACTATGGGCCTCTTGAAAAATTTCTCTTCTGAGTTCACCCATCTCAGGAACACACAGTCTCCTTCTGAACTATAGGCTCCTGTCATCGCTAGCCTGAAATCCATCAACCTGACTATACCTCTGTTTATTGACAATAACACCTAAAGTCTTATCCTTCTTTTGAGCTTCTTTCACCCAAACAATCAAGCTCGGGGTGATGGTCAATGATGCCAAAACATTAACTATAGGGTCAACCAGATACAAACCAAATCCTACTATTTTTCCCTCAAGCGGTGATTGTAGTGCATGGCTATATTTTCTGCTTAATGCATCGGCCACTTTATTAGCTTTTCCTGGATGGTAATTAATGGTCATGTCTTAGTCCTTTAGTAGTTCCAACCATCATTACTGCCTCATGTTTAACTGTCTCGGGCATATGCGATATCTCGTTCGTGTTGCATCAAAACACAACCTAGACCATTCTTCGATGCATCGCTATTGTCGAGAATCCCTCGACCATCTTCTTGTAATAACTAGCTAGACTCAAGAAACTCCGCACTTCGGTAACATTCGCGGGTCTAGACCACTCGGTGCTAACTTTCCAACTTTCTTCGAATCAACGGCAATCCTCTTGGAAGGTTATATCTTCCATCTCAGAATTCTTAACTGTCACTTGTTTTAATCAACAGTCAATGTTTGTGTGAGATCTTAATTTGATCTCGACGCTTGGACACGGTGCGGAGTCTCCAACTATTCTGGTGAACCATAAAGGCGCTTAGCAAATCCCTTTGCCACGAAAGAGTGGTTCATGCCGCTAGCGAAAAGTACATTGGACAATATCTTATTCACTAAAATTGAACCTCATACCACGTCGATAGCTTCTTAGTTATCCACGTCAGTCATGACATGGACGTGGGTATTCGTCCTCGGCTACTGAGCTGCTTCTCCCAGAGCATTCCTCCTTATCTCTAGACATCTCTAATAAAATGAGTATGCATCGGTAACATACTCCTGCCAACTTTCCACATTCACCAACTTGACTCTTATTGCAATGCGGCAAAATCCTATGGCCTGCTGTACAACTAGATTTTGTGGTGGGGTCTCTGAAATTTTCCCAACCGGGCCTCTCTTCTGAATCTTGACCTAACGTTCGGGCTTGTCACCAACTCCAATCTCCTCTATTGGCCTCTTACCTCTGTCAGAGTATCCTGCATCGTCCTCTCTTGCTGTGATTCTGCGAAAATCACCCTCAACGCGAAAACACATGTCCAGCATGTCCTTGCAGGTTCTCATCCCTGTATTTACTATTGCTGACTGAATTCTTGAATCCAAACCTCTCTCGAACTTTGTCATCTTTAGACGATTATCAAACATAATCGCAACAGCGAATTCACCCAAAGCATAAGAACAGTCGGCATACTCCGACACTGTCATCTGACCCTGTTTCAGCCTGTCAAACGCCCTTATCTTTTCTAAGATTGCTGTCTCGGGCACATAATACTTTTAGAAAGGCATCACACGATTGTATCCAAGAGATCGGTGGGTTCTAAAATTAAAATTATTGCAGAAAGTTAAATGATATATGTGCTCGCACACACCCAACCCAGATCATACTTAGACTCTAGATAATCAGCACTCATACTTAAGGATCAAACTTAAGGGAAAATCATATCTTAAATTGCTAAAAGATCATGAATCTAAGTTTCTGAGATAGATTTGAAGCCTAGGCTCTGATACCACCTGTAGTGCTCTAGCCCGATATTGGACATCGGTACCAGTGCACCCGTCGTAGCCTACCACGAGAACTACGAAACATCAAAGCAGATCAAGCACACGTCATTCATGACGTAAGATAAATCAGCGAAAACATCATAGAATTAAAAACTTCAATAACAATAATATTCCAAATGAAACATAGTGGAAATAAAACGTGTCAGGGAGAGTGTCTAAAGTATCCTTCAATACAAAATTTTAAGAGTAAATCTTTCAACTAAAGGATAAGGACTGTAAGCCTGTCCATTTTAGTGATTATCGTCCCAATGAGCCCACTCGCCGATATCTTCTACAAAAATCATCTCGTACTTTGGCTCACCTGAAAAGCAGATAGAGTATTTGTTCTTAGCGAAAACATCGCTAGCAAATAACCCGTCTATACGCAATCGATATGGCTCCCTTCGAAGCGCTGTATGGACAGAAGTCCAGGTCCCCGGTTTATTGGAATGAAGTCAGTGTGAGAACCACACCGAACCTGAACTACTCGAGAAGACATTAGGAAGGGTGAGAATCACTCGAGAAACACTCAAGTCGGCTCAGGACCGTAACAAAAGTTGGGCGGATTCTAAACGATGGCCTTTGGAGTTTAATGTAGGTAGAAAGGCTTATTTGAGAGTATCACCTACAAAAGGGTATTATGATATTTGGAGTGAAAGACAAGTTAAGTCCCCGTTCTATTGGTCCTTATGAGTTTTGGCATTATCTCCGGTATTGGCGCAAGTTCACAAGGTATTTCATGTATCACAGTTAAGGAAGTATGTGACGGATCCGATCCATGTGCTCAAAGCACAACCTTTGGAGCTCAACTGTGATGTTATCTATGAAGAAGTACCGATGAGGATCGTGGACCGGAAAGAAGAAGTGTTGAGGAAACATGTAATTCCTTATGTGAAGGTACAATGGAGCAATCATACGGAACTGGAAACTACTTGAGTACTTAAAGAACAGATGCAGGAGAAGTATCCTCAACTCTCCACCTAAGGTATGTAAGTTTCAAGGACAAAACTATTTGTAAAGGGGATGGAATGTCATACCCCGTAATTTTTGAGTCCAACGTGGAATAAATTTAAAACAACTTAAAGTACAACTATAGTAATTAATAGGTTTATGAAGGTTAGTGAAATAAAATGTAAGTGGATAAATAGTCAAAAGTTGGAAAATTGCCAAAATTGCCCCTCCCCCAATTAAATGTTGAGAGAGTTGCACAAATCATGCACAACTCCCCATTAAAACTATGAAACCACCGGTAACAAGCCAAAAAGAAAGGGGGAACGGCTGGGAAGAGAAGGAAGAGGAAAGAGAAGAAGAAGAAGAAGAAAGAACGGTCAATCCTAGGTTCAATCCATCACAACATTTTGCTACAAACACACACAGACCCGTAAGACTATCTAGAAACAAAAGCAAGTAATCTTTCTATACGCTTACACAAATTTTGATACAACAGGCCCTATGTTATTATAAAGAGAAAATTCGGATCACATATTAGTAATCTTGATTTGTTTATGTTACATGCTCTACTATACGTACTTGTTGTTGTTTGTTTGATTAAAGTCATGTTATTTGGGCCTAAATCTGAAAGTATCTATGTTGTGCTTAATTGTTGATAAATACGCCCTTAAAGTGTCATATTTGTTGTAAATATTGTTTTGTGATAATGGTCATGTCCTATAAAGGTTACCTTAGATGATTTGAGATGAAGTTGAGGAAAATTGTAAGGTTTTGATGATGTGTGAAGCAAGTTGGGCATGGAATAGAAGATTGATGATACATCCGGAGATATGAACATTAGAAGGCTTAAGGTTGATGACAACTGATAGATGTAAGGATTAAACTGTGTTGTTGGGTGTTGTGCATGATGGATTCAAGTAATAAGGTTGAATTTTAGTTGTTTAGATGAAAGGAGTGGAGGAAGATGAAGGAAGGAAGTTGTTGTAGAAATTTTCAGTTCTGGAACCGTCAGAACACTTCGAACACATACTTTAGGTGCTCAATGTCACAATAGGCACCTAAAGTAGGCGTTCAATGTGTCCCAGTGCATTCTAGAACACTTCGAACACCTACATCAGGCAATTCATGTCACATAAGGCGCCTTATGTAGGCGTTCGATGTGTCACAGCACATTCCAGAACACTTCAAACACCTCAGAAGGTGTTTGATGTCACTTGAAGCGCTTCATGTAGGCGTTCGATGTGTCACAGCACATTCTACAACCCTTCGAACACCTCAGAAGGTGTTTGATGTCACTTGAGGAGCTTCATCTAAGCGTTCGATGTATACCAGTACATTCCAGAATACTTCGAACGCCTAGAGTAGGCGCTTTATGACACATTAGTCTCCTCTTGAAAGCCTTCCAAGTGTACTGGAAGTTCATTTTGACACATTAAGTGCTCCATGCGTGTGAGATACCTTTATTCTCTTCCATTGCTCATAAAATACGAGCGTTTTTGAAGTGTGCTTGAGTTGTAAACATTAAGTGTGAATGAGTAAGGTTAAGTATGAATTCGATGTGAATTTGCGTTACGAAAGGGCTGTAGAGAAAAAGGGGTTAGAGTGATTACAAAATACATGATTTACATAACGTGTGCTAAAGAAATGCATCACGTTTTATGACTTGACACGTTTTTGCATGAAACCTGCCTTATATAGTTCATATATAATGTTGTCGTATTAACGAGCCATAAAGCTTTAAAGCTTACATCAAATGGCGAACCTTTGTTATGTTTGAACTATTTTTAGGTGCCACCATTAATGAACTAAACTAGTTCATTAAGTAAAGTACTTAGTTAAATGAACTAAGTAGTTCATTAAATGAAGCCATATTTGGAAAAGGCACAAAGGCAACAAATTGAAGAATGGAAAGTCTTCTTCTTTCCTCTCATATCACACGCCTTATACATATATAGTTATATATATTCAGAACTTTTTAAAAGGTACTATACACATATATTCTAACGTACTACCGACACGTTATATATTTTACAAACGTACGTTAACGTCACACCACTATATTTACCTCATAGTTATGAGTATATTCAGGTCTTATATCATATGATATAAGTCATGGTGATGACAAAATCATTACGACACGTTACAAGATTCTAAACCAAAAATTGTCGTATTGGGTGAATACCGAAACTTCGCCGTGTCACGTACTTGCCATATATAGATGGCCAGCCCCTACACTTCAAAAATGGCCATAAATTTCGTGGCTTACATGGTATATACAGCCATAAAATATTTCAATGTTGTCACACACAAATCACCCCAATTAAGGCCAAATTGTTGAGATTTCAAATTCAACATTTTTAGCACATGTAAGGCGCCACTTTACTCAGCCATGAGAGCTGAATATTAAAGTTTAATTTATGTATATTATTTGTAACATAATATATATATCATGTGCAAAAATTTGGAATTTTATCAGAGAAAAATCGGGTAATCGACAAACGTCGAAAATTCAGTTTTCTACGAACATGACACATGGAATGTTTTTGGCATAACATATAACATGTATCTAGACACTTCTTGCATACTCTATACATTCTAAAGTGTTCTAGAAAAATCAATTAAGGGCTGATTGGAATATACCATATGTGTATAATTATTGTGCACTATTTTACAAAGTTTGCAAAAATAAAATTCAGCACATGTACAATCTACATCACACGCCACTTCAGCCTTGTTGGAGCATATGTGGAGCTTTGTTGGCATCTTGATTGGCCAAGAATGAAGTATACAAGGTTGGTGACATAAAGGAGGGAGCTACACAACGTAATATTTCAAATATGTCACATTTGTGACACATGCTGAAAATTCAGCATGTGTAAATAAGGGTGGCCGAAATTTATAACTTTATTGTGCCATATTTACTTCTTTACATTGAATGGATTGATTGGAAGATAAAATGACAATGTTTTAAAAATATTATGGAAATAGTGTGATGATATTTTGAAATATCACACATGCTGAAAATTTCATCATGTGTTGGAATGCACTTGCCCGAATTTTGATCTTGGAATTTAACATATTTGATTCTTTATTCACAAGGGATAAATCTACTACATACATGGCAATATTTTGAATTTGGTGTGAATATCACACATGCTAAAATTTCAGTATGTGAAGCATTCAAGTGGCCGAATTTTCGATAGTAAATGGTGATGAGTTGTCTTGCAAAATTTATGGAATTTATTATGTGACTTATGGCTACATTTTTATGGCTAATTGGCACATGGTTTTAAGTGTTATTTTCAGATTTATCTAGTCATCAAATAATGACAACTTTCATCCAATCAATGAGTGCCAAGTAAGCAAGGCTATAATGATCATTCAATGAGGAGTTGCCAAGTAAGCTAGTGAATGTCACAATGATGCAAGATATTCTTCCAAGGACTTAAAAGATAATTTTCAAGAGGAAGAAAAGGCATAGGTGGCGTCCAAATTGTTGATAAAAGGAAAAGGAGGAAAGCAAACAAAAGACAAGACAAGTCTTACAATTCAAGAAGCTAAAAACGTGTTCTTCATCATCTCCTTCTACACTTCTTTCTTTCTTCTCTCTTAAAGCCTATTGTATTCATATTCATACATATTGAATAGGCTTCATATATATACCACCATATACTCTATATTGTTGTAAAAGATTGATCAAGGTGTGATCAATGTTGCATCCGCTAGGTGGTGGTGTTCGTGATCGTTGTAATCACTTACAAGGTTTGTAAAGGGTTGGAGTTGGTGTGTAACTCCATGAACCCTGTGTGGTAAGGTGTTGTTTGTTGTTTTGTGATTAGTGATAACCGAGGAAGATGTCCTCGAAGACTGGAGTAGGTTGATTTAACCGAACCAGTATAAAATTCCTTGTGTTCTTTACTTTTCAGCACTTACTTTCAGTCTCTAGCACAGTACATCATTTTCATCACGTTCTTAAAAATATTAAACGAACTTCAAAAATCACGAAACTTTCCAGAAACATAGCCACACGTCTTAAGGTTCATTTGGCGCAAGTTTCAACCCTTTTTGGCAAGTATAAGTCATCCAAACGTCAAACATTCTGAAACTAGTGCAGTCTGATTTTTAGGCTTGCAAAGGCTGAGACTTTGAACATATTTGACTAACTTTCCAAATGCATTTTTCAAAACTGTTTCAACCCAATTAAATACACATAAAAAGGGTTTTGTCATTAAATTTTCAGATAATTTGGAGCCACGGTTTAATCGGAATTAATTTTTCAAATCAGACTACCGTTTCTGACAGATTTACGCAATCTGACCATCAACGATTTTTAAAGGGGTTAAAGGTTGAATTTTAATATGCAATTTTTAGGAGATACTCAAAACATCTGAGACTAAGATCTCTCAAATTTCAGAATTTTTGAAGACCTGTAACCAAGTTTTTAAAACGTTTCGAAACAGGTCCTAAAAACAGAATCTGTATTCAGAAGTTGGGTTTTTGGTTTAAAACAATTTTAAAAACCAAATTTTCCACACCCACTATTCAAACCCCCTTCTAGTGGTGCCTTGCAGATCCTACAAGTGGTATCAGAGTGCAGAAACACTCACAACATGAAAATCCAACGATCTATGTGAGACGGCAACCACAAACTTCAAAATCGAGCAAGAAGGTATGTCTAGTCAAGGCCTCCTCCCTTTGACGGTGAGTCTTTTATTTAATGGAAGTTAAGAATGAAAATTTTCCTTATGGCTATTGATATTGATCTATGGTCCATTATAGAAGATGGTCCATTTGTTCCATCAAAATTATCCACTCTAGATGGAGTCACATTAGAGGTTGTTAAGCCTAAACAAGAGTATACTAGTGGTGACAAAAAGAGGCTGAGAATGAACGCTAGAGCCATGCAATTGCTTCTAAATGGGCTAAGTAAAAGTGAATCTAGCTATGTGTCTAATTGTTCTAGTGCTCAAGAAATGTGGAGAATTCTTGAGATGAAACACGAAGGAACTAGTCAAGTAAAAGAGTCCAAAATTAATGCCCACACTTGAGTCATTTAAATTATTGCCAAATGAGTCTATCGTTGAGTCCCTTGGCAAAGCCTTCTTTATGCAGGAAAAGGTCCAAAAGGTATTACGAACCCTTCCATTCGAATGGGACCCTAAAGTGACGGCTATAGAGGAGAGCAAAGAAACCAAGTCAATTAAAATGGAGGAACTAATTGGATCAATTAAGGCATATGAAAACAAACTCACTATAAGGAAATCAGAATCATCATCAAAACAAGGTAAGACTATTGCTTTTAAATCAAATGAATACGTCTCTACTTCTTCCGATCACGTAGATGATAGTGATTCTGAATCAGAAAACGATGACTTAATTTTATTGGCTAAAGGCTTGAGAAAGTTCATGAGAAAGTCATTTAAAAACAAACCTAAGGATACTTCCACTAAAAGAAATAAGAATAAAACAAATGATAAGGACGTTAAATGCTACGAATGCGGTAAACTTGGACGTCTATCATATGACTGCCCTAGCAAGGACAAGCAAACAAACAAACACCCTGACAAGGATTGAACCAAAAATAGACTTGTCTCAAAACCTAAGCAAAGGAGAAGAGCTCTCAAGGCCTCCACTTGGAGTGACACATCTGATTTTGAGACTGATACAGAAGAGGAGACTGCACAAGTATGCTTTGTATCCAAAGCATCAAACGAGGTATCTTATGACACTGAGCCTTCATATGATGATCTTTTCAATTAGTATTTAGAATGCATAAATTTACTAAGACTCTCGCAAAAGAAAAGAAGTGATTAATTGAAGACAAGAAGTTGTTAGAATCTTCTAACACGAATCTTGTTGCTCAATTAAACGATTCAAAAGAAGAGTCGTCATGCATCATAAATGCTCTGAAATCAGAGATCACATCATTGACAACACATAATAATGAATTAAATCCGAGATTTTAAATTTGAAATCAAGGAATACAGATTTAGTAAAAATGATGAAATAGTTTGATACGGTATCTAACATGCTAGATCGTATTATTTTATCACAAAAACATGATAGTGATAAAACTGGATTAGGATACATTGAGACAAACGAGGCATCATCTAAACCAACCAAGTTTGTTTTGTCTAAGAAAGTAGACACATCAAAGGCACACGTATCGCCTAAAGTAACGCAAAGACCGCCTCTCCCCTCATCATGTCATATCTTTCTTTCATATCATACGAAATATAATTATGTGCCGTATAAATATGAGAAGAAACAAGTGATGCATACACGACATTCATTTCATCCATCTAGATCACGCACTATGCACACCAACACAAGGACATATCAAAAACGCACACCATATGATGCGTACAAAGGAGTTCTCGGCCAAAGGCCTAAAGTCCATTCACCACATGTCTACTACATTGCTTCTTCATCTACATTCTTACCATTTGCTAGACCAAGAAGGATCACCCAAGTATGGGTACCGAAAGGTACTTTTACTAAGAGGTGAGTAACTAACTCGTAAGGACCCAAAATTAAAAGGGTACCTAAATCATTATTGTACATTGCAGGAACCAACATATCAAAAGACACATCTATCAAATGGTTCCTTGACAGTGGTTGCTCGAGGCACATGACGGGTGACCCGAGCTTGTTCACAAAGTTGAAGAAGGTCACAAAAGGTGGATCCGTGACCTTTGGAGACAACAATGAAGGAAGAATCATCGGAAAAGGTACAATCGAAAGCCCAAGCACCCTTCAAATCTCCAACATCTTTTTGGTGAGCAACTTATCCTATAATCTTCTTAGCATCTCACAATTTATTGGCAATGGCTTTGATGTGTGTTTACTCATCCATATTGCAATATAATAAATAAAAATGGAGAAGTAGTGTTAAAAGGAAATAGAGAAGGAAACATTTTTACGCTTTCTATGGATGACATGTTAGACGCTAAGGTTAAGTGTTTTATGTCAAATGAACCTAACGTTAACTTGTGGCATAGACGTTTAGGACACATCGGCATTTCTACACTTGAAAAACTCCAATGAAAGAACCTAATACGAGGATTGCCTAAACTTGATTTAGACAACTTTTAGTTGTGTGAATCTTGCATTAAAGGCAAACAAACACGCGAGTCACTTAAACCTAAAAAATGAAATAAGCACATCTAGAGTTTTAGAATTATTACACATTGATTTGTTTGGTCCTAGTCGCACTACGAGTCTCGGTGGACGTCATTATGCATGTGTGATCGTTGATGATTTTTCTCGTTATACTTGGACGTTATTTCTTGCAAATAAAGATGATAGTGCCATTTGTTGGACCTCAGGCGCTACCATCTCTCCCAAAACCAATTGGTGACAGGAGATGCGCATACCCTAGCCTTATATTGCATTCACCACACAAGCGCCAACGGCATTCGACTGTGACTTGGCTCACATGGCACGGGACAATTGCTCCACCTAACAATCTCTCCCTCAGCAATTGCTCCTGCTGGGAATCGAACCCTTGACCTCGCTCTGATACCACTTGTTGGATCTGCAAGGCACCACTAGAAGGGGGGTTGAATAGGTGGTGCGGAAAGTGTGGTTTTTAAAATTTGTTTAAAACTAAACAACTCAACTTCTGAAACAGATTCTGTTTTCAGGACCAGTTTTAAAACGTTTTTAAAACCAGGTTATAGGTCTCCAAAAATTCTGAAATTTTGAGAGAACTTAGCCTCAGGTGTTATGAGTGTCTCCTAAAAATTTCAGATTTAAATTCAACCTTTAAACCCTTCAAAAATCGTTGGTGGTCAGATTGTGCTAATCTGCCAGAAACGGTAGACTGATTTCAAAAATTAATTCCTATTTGTACACAATTCCAAATGATCTGAAACTTTAACCGCTAACCCCTTATATATTTTATTTAAATAGGTTAAAACAGTTTTGAAAAATTCCTTCGGGAAGTTAGACAAATACACTCATAGTCTCAACCTTTGCAAGCCTGAAAATCAGACTGCACTAGTCTCAGATCTTTGGATGTTTGAATGACTTATACTTATCCACAAGGGTTGAAACTTGTTCCAAATTAACCCTAAGACGTGTGGTTTTGTTTCTGGAAATTTTCGTAATTTTTGAAAGTCATTTACTATTTTTACAAATGCAAACAAAAAGAGTAAACAGTGCTGAAACAGAAAATCAGTGCTGAAAGTAAATGACACTAAGAATTTTATACTAGTTCGGTTATCAACAACCTACTCCAGTCTTCGAGGAACACCTTCCTCGGTTCACACTAATCACACAATACAGAAACACCTTACCACAGGGTTGGTGGAGTTACACACCAACTCCAACCCTTTACAAACCTTGTACGATGAATACAATTCGCACGAACACCACCACCTTGCAAGAATGAAGATTGATCACACCTTGATCAATCTTTTACAAAGATATGGAATATGTGGTGGTTTATAACAAGCCTATTCAAGATTGAAAATATGAATGCAATAGGCTTTCAAGAAGAAGAAAGAAAGAGAGTGTAGAAGAAACCTAGAACACTTTTGATCTTTGAATTTTTGCAACTCTTGTTCTTGTCTTTTGTTTTGCTCTTCTTCGTTCTTTTTGACATGTGGTGGCCGCCCCCTTGGGTGCTTTCTCCTCTTGAAAACTATCTTCTAAGTCCTTGGGAGAATGTGTGGCATCATTGTGACATGATCTTGCTTACTTGGCACCTTCTCATTAGATGATCATTTAACTTTTGCTTACTTGGCACTCTTTGATAGGTTGAATGTTGTCATCATTTTATGACTTGACAAATCTGAATATTTCACTAAGAACATGTGCCAAAATCAACATAGAATAATTTCCATAATCCACAAGATTGTCACATAAATTAAGCAAGAATTTCTCCACAAAATAGGTACAAAAATCGGCCATGAATGCCAAATGCACATGCTGAAATTTCAGCATGTGTTACATACATTTTTTGTTCAAAATATTTCCTATTTAGCCTTGTTTTAATTCAAGAAATCCATCTCCATTTATTACAAGACATCTTTCTCAATTTTGGAATAAAACTTTATCATATACAAGCCCTAAAAATCAGCCAAGATGTATTATACACATGCTGAAATTTTCAGCATATGTGATATTCAAGAATATCACTTTCTTTATTCCATAAAATATTTAAAACACTTCCAAATTGTCTTCTAATTAATCACATGTTTCAAGACACAAAATATAGCTCATTTAAAGTGACAAAAATTGGCCATAACTTTGTGCACATGCTGAAATTTTTAGCATGTGTTTCAAATGAGATAAAATTTGAAACATTACCTTTTGTAGCTTCTTTCTTTAAATCACCAACATTGTATGATTGATTCTTGACCAATCAATATGCCAACAAGGCTCCACATATTCTCCATCTCAGCTGTAGGTGGCGTGTATACATGTATATGCATGTGCTGAATTTTATTTTTGCTAACTTTGTAAAATAGTGCACATTTAATAATACACACATGTTATATTCCAATCAGCCCTTAATTTAATTTTCTAGAACACTTTAAGATGTATGACATATGTAAAAAGTGTCTAGATACGTGTCATATGATGTGCCAAAAATGTTCCATGTGTTGTGTACGTAGAAAACCGAATTTTCGATATTTATCGATTACCCAATTTTTCTCTAGTTAAATTCCAACTTTTTGCACATGTTATACATATTATGTTACACATAATATATATAATATAAACTTTAATTCTCAGCACTTGGCTGGTCTAAAGTGGCGCCATTAACATGTGACAAAATTAAAATTGAAATCTCCACAATTTGGCCTTAATGTGGGGTGATTTGTGTGTGCCAACATGGAATGATTTTATGGCTGAAAATAACATCATAGCCACGAAATTAATAATTATTTTTGAGGTGTAGGGGCTGGCCATCTATTTATGGCAAGTATGTGACACGTTGGCGAAGTTTCAATATTCGCCCGATACGACAATTTTTGGTTTAGAACCTTTTAACGTGTCGTATTTAATTTGTCATCACCATGACTTATATCATATGATATAAGACCTGAATATACTCATAAATATGAGTTAAGTATATTGGTGTGACGTTAACGTATGTACGTAAAATGCATAACGTATCGGTAATATGTTGGAATACATGTGTATGTGCCTTTTTCAAAAAGTCTGAAAATATATGTATATATATATATGTATGGCGTGTATATTTAATAAGGAGAGGAGGAGGAGACTTTTCTTCCTTAGCCTTGTTGCCTTTGTGCCTTTTCCAAATGTAGCTTCCTTTAATGAACTACTTAGTTTAATTAACTAAGTACTTCACTTAATGAACTAGTTTAGTTCATTAATGGTGGCACCTGAAAATAGTGTAAACACAACAAATGTTTACCATATGATGTAAGCTTTAACGCTTCATGGCTCGTTAGCACGGCAACATTACATATGGGCTAAATAAGGCAAGTAATAAGCAATATCATGCACATTTATCTTATGCTCGTTTTTGTGCACATTTAAATCATGTATTTGAAAATCACTCAAACCCCTTTTTCTCTACAATCTCCCCCTTTTGATGATTTTCAAAATAACCTATACTCATGATTTAAATCATATCGCTCCCTCTTCAATCATGCATAAAATCAAAACTTGAATTTTAAATTCCGAGTCGCTCCCCCTTAATTTATGCAATTAGTATCTCTCTCCCCCTTAAATCATGCTATCTCTCCCCCTTTATTTTGAAAAGTAAATCAAAAGATGCCTGTAAAGATGAAGAAGAAAAAAACATGCATTTCATATAACGTGCGTTCGTAAGGGTTATTTATTCAACCCTTTGAAAATGTTCCTTTTGGTACCCAAATTTGGGTGACCTTTCTAGGTCTTCCAAAAGGTGAGAAAGGTGATGAGAACGCAACATAATATATGTTAGGGACAAATGCGTTTGGCCTTTGGCCAAGAATCCCATCATGCGTGTAGTATGGTTTCTGTTTTTGATAAGCATTTCGGTTGGCACGCACGGGACGTGATCTAGATGCATTTTTGTGATATGAGTGTCGCGTATGCATCACTTGTTTCTTCTCATATCTATATGGCACATAACTATATTTTGCATGATGTGAAGAAGAAGCACGTTGAGATGTCATAAGAAAAGGCCTATGCGTCTTCTTAGATGCCACATATGTCTTTGATGCATCTATTTTCTTAGATGGGATGAATTTGGTTGGTTTATTTTGTGGCTTACTTTTCTCAACGTATCCTAGTCCGATTTTGTCACTATCATGATTTTGAGAAGAAATGATGTGATCTAGCATGTTTATTCTCGTGTCAAATTGTTTCACCTTTTTCTCTACACCATTGAGATTGCAAAATTAATAAAACAACTTGAAAATCAATATGGTTTAAATGTGAAAAAGATTAGAGGCGATAGAGGCGGTGAATTTAAAAACAAGGACATGATTGCAATTTGCGAAGAAAAAGGAATCAAACACGAGTTTTCGCCACCTAGAACGCCTCAACTAAATGGAGTAGTAGAAAGAAAGAATAGGACACTACAAGAAATCACTAGGACCATGTTGTGTGAAAATAAATTGCCTAGATTTTTGTGGGCGGAAGCCGTAAATTGTGCATGCTACATAGTCAATCGTTTATCTATTAGAAAGAAAATAAACAAAACGCCTTATGAGTTATTAAATGATCGCATGCCTAAAATTGATTACTTACGTGTGTTTGGTTGCAAATGCTTTGTTTTAAATACAAAAGATAATCTAGATAAATTTGAATCTAAATCAATTGAATGCATCTTTGTTGGGTATTCTGTGAATTCAAAAGCATATAGATGTTATGATCCCATCACTAGGCAAATTCTAGAATCCATTCATGTGAAGTTTAATGAATTTGGTGAGATTGATAAAGATAAAGAATATGACGATGATTTTGAATTAAAACCCGTGTTAGATGATGATGACGGCACGCATGATACACTAGAAATGCATGAGAACGTAGAAAATAATCAACCAATATGGCATAGGGATCACCCACACGATCTCATTATAGGCGACATCACTCATGGTGTGCGATCACGTAGAAGAATAAATCTGGAAGAAATAAACCAATTCCATACCATGATATCCGAAATTGAACCTAAAAATGTGTTTGATGCTTTGAGTGATTCTTCTTGGTTTGATGCTATGCATGATGAACTTAATCAATTCGTAAGAAATGATGTATGGGATTTAGTGCCACGACCACAAGATAAGACTATAATAGGCACAAAATGGGTGTTTAGAAATAAAATGAATGAAGAAGGAAAAGTTATTAGAAACAAAGCTAGACTTGTAGCACAAGGATATAATCAAGAAGAAGGAATAGATTATGATGAAACATTTGCACCCGTAGCACGTTTAGAAACCATACGACTTTTACTTGCTATTGCTTGCATGAAAGGTTTTAAACTTTATCAAATGGACATGAAAAGTGCATTTTTAAATTGATTTATACAAGAAGAAGTATACGTGAAATAACCATCCGGTTTTGAAGATTTGAAACACCCTGATCACGTGTACAAACTAAAGAAGGCAATATATGGTTTAAAGCAAGCACCTAGAGCATGGTATAATCATTTTGCTACTTTTCTCTTAGAAAATGGTTTTAAAAGAGACACTATAGATAGCACTCTATTTTTGAAACAAGATAAATCGGATTTACTAATCATTCAAATTTACGTTGATGACATCATTTTCGGCTCCATCTCTCATAAACTTGTTGAAGATTTCGAAACTTGCATGAAATCCGAATTTGAAATGTCTATGGTTGGTGAATTGAATTACTTTCTTGGCTTGAAGATTCAACAAACGAGTAAAGGTATACATATAAGCCAAGTTAAGTATATAAATGATATGATTAAAAAGTTCAATTTTGAGAATTTAAAACCGTCCCCCACCCCCATGAGTGTCACCACTAAACTAGACAAAGATGAACATGGTAAGGACTTTGATAATGCTTTATATAGGTCTATGATTGGCTCTTTGCTCTATCTTGCTGCTAGTAGACCTGATATTATGTTCAGTGTATGTATGTATGCACGTTTTCAAAGTCAACCAAAGACATCTCATTATAATGCTGTGAAAAGAATATTTCGTTATATTAAGCACACACCCACTTTAGACATTTGGTATGATAAAGTTTGTGAATTTAACTTGCATGCCTATACTGACGTAGATTATGGTGGATGTAAAATAGATAGGAAAAGCACGAGTAGCACTTGTCAATTTATAGGAAATTCACTTATTTCATGGTTTTATAAAAAGCAAGCAAGCGTAGCCTTATCCGCAACTGAAGTTGAATACATGGCACTTAGCCTTTGTTGTACACAATTACTATGGCTAAAACAACAACTTTCTGACTTTGGGATTACGGTAAATCAAATTCTAATTTATTGTGATAATATGATTGTCATAAACTTATCTAAGAACCCTGTACTACATTCTACTGCAAAGCATATAGAAGTACGCTATCTTCCTTCGTGATCACGTAAATAATGGTGATATTGTCATAGATCACGTACGCACTGAGGCACAAGTAGCTGACATCTTCACTAAGGCACTAAATCAGGCCACGTATGAAAATCTTCGTTCTAAATTAGGCATGATTTCTGCTGATTTGATTTGATATTTCTTTCCATCTGTACATGCACTTTTGATTGTCTTTCCAAAAAAAAGGGGGAGAGAATGCATGATTTAAGGGGGAGAGAGAGATTGATTGCACAAATCAAGGGGGAGAAAAATTTGAAATTTGAAATTCAAAATCTGAATTTGTGCATGATTGGAGGGGGAGCGATAAAATTTAAATCATGAACTTAGGTTATTTTGTAAATCATCAAAAGGGGGAGATCGTAAAGAAAAGGGGTTTGAGTGATTACAAAATGCATGATTAAAATAACGTGTGCTAAAGAAATGCATGACACATTTTATGACTTGACACGTTTTTGCATGAAACCTGCCTTATATAGTTCATATATAATGTTGTCGTACTAACGAGCCATGAAGCTTTAAATCTTACATCAAATGGCGAACATTTGTTGTGTTTGAACTATTTTCAGGTGCCACCATTAATGATGTAAACTAGTTCATTAAGTAAAGTACTTAGTTAAATGAACTAAGTAGTTCATTAAATGAAGCCATATTTGGAAAAGGCACAAATGCAACAAATTGAAGAATGGAAAGTCTTCTTCTTCCCTCTCATATCACATGCCTTATACATATATATATTTATATATATTCAGATTGTTTTAAAAGGCACTATACACATACATTCCAACATACTACCGACACGTTATATATTTTACGAACGTACATTAACGTCACACCACTATATTTACCTTACATTTATGAGTATATTCAGGTCTTATATCATATGATATAAGTCATGGTGATGACAAAATCATTACGACACGTAACAAGGTTCTAAACCAACAATTGTCGTATCGGGTGAATACCGAAACTTCGCCAACGTGTCACGTACTTGCCATATATAGATGGCCATCTCCTACACTTCAAAAATGGCCACAAATTTTGTGGCTTACATGGTATATATAGCCATAAAATCTTTCCATGTTGGCACACACAAATCACCCCAATTAAGGCCAAATTGTGGAGATTTAAAATTCAACATTTTTAGCACATGTAAGGCGTCACTTTACTCAGCCATGAGAGCTGAATATTAAATTTTAATTTATGTATATTATGTGTAACATAATATATATATCATGTGCAAAAAGTTGGAATTTAATCGGAGAAAAATCGGGTAATCGACAAACGTCAAAAATTCAGTTTTCTACGAACACGACACATGGAATGTTTTTGGCATGACATATAACATGTATCTAGACACTTATTACATACTCTATACATTCTAAAGTGTTCTAGAAAAATCAATTAAGGGCTGATTGGAATATACCATATGTGTATAATTATTGTGCACTATTTTACAAAGTTTGCAAAAATAAAATTCAGCACATGTACAATCTACATCACACGCCACTTCAGCCTTGTTGGACCATATGTGAAGCTTTGTTGGCATCTTGATTGGCCAATAATGAAGTATACAAGGTTGGTGACATAAAGGAGGGAGCTACGCAAGGTAATATTTCAAACTATGTCACATTGGTAACACATGCTGAAAATTCAGCATGTGTAAATAAGGGTGGCCGAAATTTACAACTTAATTGTGCCATATTTACTTCTTTGCTTTGAATGGATTGATTGGAAGATAAAATGGCAATATTTTAAAAATATTATGGAAATAATGTAATGATATTTTGAAATATCACACATGCTGAAAATTTCAGCATGTGTTGGAATGCACTTGGCAGAATTTTAGTCTTGGAATTCAACATATTTGATTGTTTATTCACAAGGGATATATCTGCTACCTGCATGGCAATATTTTGAATATGGTGTGAATAATTTCAACCCTTTTGGACAAGTATAAGTCATCCATACGTCAAAAGATCTGAGACTAGTGCAGTCTGATTTTCTGGCTTGCAAAGGTTGAGACTTTGAACGTATTTGACTAACTTCCCAAAAGCATTTTTCTAAACTATTTCAACTGAATTAAATACACATAAAATGGGGTTTGCCATTAAATTCTCAGATCATTTGGAGTCACGGTTTAATTGGAATTAATTTTTCAAATCCGACTTGTGCAATCTGACCATCAACGATTTTCAAAGGGGTTAAAGGTTGAATTTTAATATGAAATTTTTAGGAGATACTCAGAACATCTAAGACTAAGGTCTCTCAAAATTTTATAATTTTTGAAGACCTGTAACCTAGTTTTCAAAATATTTCAAAACATGTCCTAAGAACAGAATCTGTATTCAAAAGTTGGGTTTTTGGTTTAAAACAATTTTAAAAACCAAATTTTTCGCACCCATTATTCAACCCCACCTATAGCGCCTCGGCCTGATACTGGCATCGGAACCAGTGCACCCGCTGTAGTCTACTACGAGGACTACTAAGCGTCAAAGTAGATCAAGTGCACGTCATTCATGACGTAAGATAAATCAGCGGAAACGTCGTAAAATTTAAAGCTTCACTACATCAATGTATCCAAAGAAATACAGTGGGAATGAAATGTGTTCAGTTAAGGGTCTAACATATCCTTCAGTACAACATAATAAACATCGAGTCTTCCAACTTAAAGAGAATAATCAAAAATCTATCTACTTCCATGACCGTCATCCCATTGGGCCCACTCGCCATCGACATCAACAATTATCATTTCATACTCTGGCTCACCTGAAAAGGAAATGGAGTATTTGTTCTTAGCGAAAACATTGCCAGCAAGTAACCCGTCTATACACCTTACGGGATCACACACGACGAGTCACCAGTGTATAAGTCACTGCCCAAAATAAGGTGCTCGGGTTAGCAAGTAACATCTTTATACAAATCCTCAAAACAAATAAATCACATAAATGATACGCGGATACAAGAACAAACAGGCAACTAAAATAACATGCCGCATAAACAGAACATAAACTAGTCACATTTCTTGCATGTCAATTCTTATGCTTCGTGTATCATGATGTGTGTACTTCTTCAAAACCACACACAGAACCCATGCATATGACTTCTTTCGTAAATATGATATGCGTGTCATTTCACAAAACTTTTCATATTCTCCGTGTAGCAGAACTTTATACCCTGTGGGTGATCAATCCACAGCAAACAGAACTTTATACCCCGTGCTGAAAGGTCCACGGCCCCATAACATATAACTTTATACCCCGTGCTGAAAGGTCCACGGCCCCATTTCATATATCTTATATCCGTGCTGATAGGTCCACGGCCCTATAAAATACTTTATACCCTGCTGTTGATTCACAGGTCACGCTTTTATACCCTGCTTTCGCAGGCGTGACTTTTATACCCTGCGATCAACTAGCAGCCATAGCTTGCTTTTCGAAAACTTTAATCTTCTCTTGTAAATACATGTTCTTTCGCAAAGCAATTCTCATGTCAAATGCAAAGTGATCTTGTCATGATGCATGATGCTCATGCAACTTCATATCAAACATGTAACATACACACACATCTTACATTATCAAGTACATGATCTTACACCTCAAACACTCCATGCTCGTACCTTTCTAACTCGGTTTGTTTCACTAACTCACTTGGGATTCAATCTTATCCTTGCTTAATCAATCTTAACATCTATTCCTCAAGTACACCTCAAATACCCTTGCATTTTATGATCAAAGGAAGAGAATAGAGTTATCACACGTACATAGGGCGCCTAATGGGTTAAAAAGACTCCCAGTACACTTGGAATGCCTACTTGAGGCACCTAAAGTGACATGAGGCGCTTATACTAGGCGTTCGAAGTGTTCGGGAATGTGCTGGTATACATCGAACGCCTATATGAAGCGCCTTATGTGACATCGAACACCTTTTGGAGGTGTTCGAAGTGTTCTGGAATGTGCTGTAACACATAGAACGCCTACATGAAGCGCCTTATATGACATGAAGCGCCTAAAGTAGGTGTTCAAAGTGTACGGAGATGCACTGGGACACATTGAACGCCTACTTTAGGCGCCTAATGTGACTTGAAGCGCCTAAAGTAGGTGTTCGAAGTGTTCTGACGGTTCCAGAACTGCAGTTTTCTGCAGTAACTTCTTCCCATCACCTTCCTCCTTCACCCCTTTCATGTTTAACACTTCATGATCCATCTTAACACTTAGATTCATCATGCTTAACACACAACTAACATGAGTTGATTCTCAAACATGTAAAATAGAATCCACATAAACCTTCTATCACTCACAACATTCAATAGATATCTTCAAACTTTCCAACACAACAAGTCTACAACAATGCCATCATTCATCGTTCAAGTTTCTACAAATACTCCCAAAACATCCAAGGTGTAGTTACTAAACTTAAGAACTTATACCAAGACAATGTACACATCACGGATAACACTTTTATGGGCATATTTAACAACCACGATCACAACATAACTATTTTTAGATATTGGCCCAAAGAACATGACTTTACGCAATCAACAACAACAATTACATATAGTAAAGCATTTAACATAACAAATCAAAATTACTAATGTGTGATCCGGATTTTCTCTTTATAAGAACATAGGGCCTATATAATCAAAATTTGCGTAAAGCGTATAGAAAGATTACTTGCCTTTGTTTCTAGATAGTCTTACGAGTGTACTGCAGAATTTCAGGAAAGGTTGAACCTAGATTGGCCGCTCTTTCTTCCTTTTCTTCTTCTCTTCTTCTTCTTTCTCTTTTCTCCTCCGTTAGCCGTTTCCCCCTATCCCTTCTTGCCTTCTAACCGTTGGCATAATAGCCTAAGGGGAGTTATACTAAATTTAGTAACTCCCCCATCATTTAAGTGAGGAGGGCATTTTGGTAATTTTGCCTAATTTTTTAAATTCTCACTTTTAACCCTTTCTTTTATTCTTCTATATTTTATTTAACTAAGACTCATAACCTATACAATTAATTAAATTGTGTTTAAGTTTGACTTCTAAGTATTGAAAGTCGTGCTTAAAAGTTACGGGGTATGACATTCCACACCTCTTACAAAAAATTTCGACCTCGAAACTTACGTACCCCAGTTGAAGAGTTGATGATACTTTTCCCGCATATGTTCTTCGAGTTCCCACGTGGCCTCGCATTCCGTGTGGTTACTCCATTGAACCTTCACATAAGGGATCACCCGCTTCCTCAACACTTGGTCCTTTCGATCTACAATCCTCACAGGTATCTCTTCGTATGTAACATCACCCTTGAGTTCTGAAGGTTTGGCTTGAAGCACATGGCTTGGATCCGTCACGTACTTTCTTAATTGTGACACGTGGAATATGTTGTGAACTTGCACCAACACCGGAGGTAATGCCAACCTATATGCTAAAGCTCCTACTTTCTCCAGTATTTCATAGGGACTAATAAAATGGGGACTTAGCTTGCCTTTGACTCTGAACCTCGTGATACCCTTCGTAGGTGACACTCTTAAATAAACCTTCTCACCTACATTAAACTCCAATGGTCGTCGCTTGGAATCCGCCCAAATTTTGTTGCGATCCTGAGCCGCCTTGGGTCTTTCCCGAATGATTTTTACCTTTTCTAGCGTCTTCTCCAATAGCTCAGGTCTAGTGATGGTCCTTACGCCGACTTCATCCCACTAAACCGGGGACCTAAACTTTCTTCTATATAACGCTTCGAAAGGAGCCATATCAACTGCACTATGGTGACTGATGTTATATGAGAATTCCATTAGCTTCACCATTCCATCCCAACTCCCTTTGAAATCCAAGACGCAAGTCCTTAACATATCTTCCAAGGTCTAAATAGTCCGCTCGGACTGTCCATCGGTTAGAGGATGATACGCCGTACTCAACCTTAATTCCGTGCCCATGGTTTTCTGAAATGTTGTCCAGAACTTAAAAGTAAATCGTGGATCTCGGTCGGACACTATACTCACGGGAACTCCATGCAAGCTGAAAATACTATCCATATATAGGTTTACCAACTTGTCGAGAGACGATTCACTTGCTATGGGTAGAAAATGTGCAGACTTGGTTAAACGATCCACTATAACCCAAATCATATCATGTCCATTTCTCGTCTTTGGTAAACCCGCTATGAAATCCATCGTGACATGTTCCCATTTCTATTCTGGAACCTCTAATGGCATCAGTAAACCACCAGGCCATTGGTGTTCTGCCTTGACTTGTTGACAAACTAAACACTGCTCTATAAACTCCGCAATATATCTTTTCATTACGGACCACCAATAATATTGCTTGAGATCTCTGTACATCTTGGTGCTACCAGGGTGTATCGATAACCTTGAGCTGTGAGCTTCTTGCAAGATTTCCCTTCTAAGTCCATCTACGTCAGGCACACACAACCTTCCTCTGAACCATAGACTCCCGTCCTCTTTGATCTGAAATTCCTCAACCTGATCATGTTTCATCCTTTCCCTTATCTCACTTAGGGCCTTATCATTCTTCTGAGCCTCTTTTACCCGATCAATCAAACTCGGTGTGATGTTCAATGCTGTCAATACGTTCACCGTAGAGTCAATCAAATCTAAACCGAATTCTTCCATTTCTCTTTCCAATGGTGATTGTCGCGCATGGCTGGACTTCCTGCTTAATGCATCCGCCACTTTATTAGCCTTTCCTGGGTGGTAATGGATGGTCAAATCATAGTCTTTTAGCAGTTCCAACCATCTCTGATGTCTCATGTTTAATTCTTTCTGAGAGAATAAATACTTTAAACTCTTATGATCCATGAATACCGCGCACTTTTCTCCATATAAATAATGCCGCCAGATCTTCAGGGCGAACACAACTGCAGCGAGTTCAAGATCGTGTGTTGGATACTTTTGCTCACAAGGCTTTAGCTGTCTTGAGGCATATACGATGACTCGTTTGTTTTTCATCAAAACACAACCTAAAAACAAGGCATTAGACTAAATTTAATTGGTATACAAAATCATAACCTTATGCTACAGTTTACGTACCTAAACCATTTTTCGATGCATCGATATAAATCACAAACCCATCAGTTCCAGAGGGTTGAGCCAACACTGGAGCTGTGGTTAATCTCTTCTTGAGCTCCGTGAAACTTTCCTCACATTCTGTCGTCCACTCAAACTTAGACTTCTTTTGATTAAGGCGACTGAGAGGCACTGCTATCCTTGAGAATCCCTCGACAAACTTTCTGTAGTAACCCGCTAGACCTAAGAAACTTCGCACTTCGGTGACATTAGTAGGCCTAGACCATTCTGTGGTAGCTTCCACCTTCTTCGGATCCACAGCAATCCCTTCCTCGGATATCACGTGACCCAGAAAAGCCACACTTCTTAACCAAAACTCACACTTGCTAAAATTGGCGTATAATTGCTTCTGCTTCAAAATGCCTAGAACGGTCCTCAGCTGCTCAGCATGAGTTTGCTCGTCAAGAGAGTATACCAGAATGTCATCTATGAATACCACTACAAATTTGTCCAACTGTTCCCGAAAGACGGTATTCATAAGATCCATAAAGTCTTCCGGTGCATTAGTCAAATCAAATGTCATCACTAAGAACTCATGGTGGCCATATCTCGTGCGAAAAGCTTTCTTTGCGATGTCCTCAGTCTTCACTCATAGCTAATGGTATCCCGATCTGAGATCAATTTTAGAGAAGATCTTGGCGCCCTTGAGCTGGTCAAACAAATACTCAATTCGTGGGAGGGGGTACTTATTCTTGATGGTAATTTTATTCAACTCACGGTAGTCGATACAGAGCCTCATGCTACCATCCTTCTTCTTCACGAATAGAACAGGTGCTCCCCAGGGTGACACACTAGGGCGGATAAACTTCTTGTCCAATAACTCCTGCAGTTGTTCCTTCAACTCTCTCAACTCTGCCGGAGTCATTCTATAAGGGGCTTTAGAAATGGGTTCAGCTCCTGGAATCAGGTTTATCTCAAACTCGACTTCCCTCGGAGGTGGCACTCCTGGCAAATCTTTCGGAAACACATCCAAAAACTCGTTGACTACTGGAATTTGCTCAATAGATGGTACTTCCTGAGTAACATCCATGGCATACACTAGAAATCCCTCGCACCTTTCCTTAAAGCTTTACACGCTTGTGCAACGGACATATATACCCTCTTAGGAACTTTCTTTCGTTCCGCATCTCCTTGAAACATTACCTCTTCCATCTTAGCACTCTTGACTGTCACTTGCTTCAGTCGACAATCAATGTTGGTATAATACTTAACCAACCAGTCAATTCCTAATATAACGTCAAAGTCATACATCTGAATAGGGATCAGTGTGGCAGAGAACGTTTGTCCTTCAAACTCTAACTCGCAATCCCGGTACTGCTGATACGAAACCATAATTTGATCTCCAGCTGCTTGAAAACGGTACGAAGTTTCTAACCACTCAGGCAGATTACCAAGGTGCTTAGTGAATCTCTTAGCTACAAAGGAGTGGCTTGCGCCGCTATCGAAAAGCATGTTGGCAGGTATCTTATTTACTAAAACCGCACCTAAGACCATATCAAGTTTAGCACAGAGAGTTAAGCACGTCAAAACTTAATTCAATAAAGATTTAAACTTAACTTAAATGGTACCTGCTACAACATCGGTAGCCTCCTGCACATCAGTGTCTGTCATGAGATGTACACGGGCATTTGCTCGTGGCTTCACCCTCGGCTGCTGAGCCGCTTCTCCCGGAGTATTTTTCTTCATCTCCGGACAGTCCCTAATCATATGACCCACCTATCCACACCAGTAACACGCTCCCGCAAGCTTTCTACATTCGCCGACATGATTCCTATTGCAGTGTGGGTAAACTCCCACAACCTGTTGAACCACCAGATTTTGCACAAGGGGTCTCTGAAAATTCCCGACTGGACCCCTCTTTGGAATCTTGACCCAACGTCTGGGTCTGCCACCAACTCTAACGTCCTCTCTTGTCCTCTTGCCTTTATTAGACGACCCCTCACTAGCTGCTCTTGCCGCCACCCTGCGAAAATCACTCTCAATGCAGAAACACGCATCCAACATGTCCTCGTAAGTTTTTATACCCGCATTCATTATTGCCAACTGTATCCTTGAGTCCAAACCCCTCTCGAACTTTGTCATCTTAAGGCAATTATAATACATAATTGCAGGGACAAACTTACCCAAAGCATAAAAACGATCCGCATACTCCAACACTGTCATCCTTCCCTGCTCCAATCTGTCAAACGCTCTTATCTTGTCCAATATCGCAGTCTCTGGCACGTAGTACTTCGAGAAAACATCACAAAACTATGCCCATGAGATAGGTGGGGTTATTCTCAACACCTTTCCGGCCCACCATTCACCAGCTTTGCCAAAAAGAAGGGGTGTGGCCACATCTACCTTTATCTCTTCAGGAACTTGCACTAACCGGAAATATTTCTCCACCTCAGCAACCAGTGCTGAGCCTCCTAAGGATCAGTACATCCTCTAAACTCCAGAACTCTCATCTTCCTCATCTCTTCGTAGAAGAACTGGATATTATGCTGCGGTGGTGGAGGAGGCGGAGGCTGCTGCTGCTGAGCGAACCCTTGGGCGATCACCGTTAGTGCATCAGTGAGCACCTGGGGTAAAACCACTTGTGGTGGCTGGTTCTCCTGTCCGTTGTCAGAGTTTCCTGTGTTATCTCTTCTTGGAGACATTTTCTCTGAAAGGTCAGCGTTCCATTAGCAAACAGTTGATACAAGATGTTACTGAAATCTTGAATGCGTAAGGATGGGTGGGGTATGAAATAAAAATATTAATACGAAATTAGATGATACACATGCTTGCAAACACCCAACCTTGATCGTACTTAAACTCTAGAGAAATCAGCACTTATAACTAAGGATCAAACTTAAGGGAAAATCATATCTTAAGTTGCTAAAAGATCATGAACCTAAGTTTCTGAGATAGATCTGAAGCCTAGGCTCTGATACCACCTGTAGCGCCCCGGCCTGATACTGGTATCGGAACCAGTGCACCCTTCGTAGTCTACTACGAGGACTACTAAGCGTCAAAGCAGATCAAGTACACGTCATTCATGACGTAGGATAAATCAGCGGAAGTCGTAAAATTTAAAGGTTCACTACATCAATGTATCCAAAGAAATACAGCAGAAATAAAATGTGTTCAGTTAACGATCTAACATATCCTTCTGTACAACATAATAAACATCGAGTCTTCCAACTTAAAGAGAATAATAAAAAATCTATCTACTTCCATGACCATCATCCCATTGGGCCCACACGCCATCGTCATCGACAATTATCATTTCATACTCTTGCTCACCTGAAAAGGAAATGGAGTATCTGTTCTTAGCGAAAACATCGCCAGCAAGTAACCCGTCTATACACCTTACAGGATCACACACGACGAGTCACCAGTGTATAAGTCATTGCCCAAAATAAGGTGCTCGGGTTAGCAAGTAACATCTTTATACAAATCCTCAAAACAAATAAATCACATAAATGATACATGGATGCAAGAACAAACAGGTAACTAAAATAACATACCGCATAAACAGAACATAAACTAGCCACATTTCTTGCATGTCAATTTTTATGCTTAGTGTATCATGATGCGCGTACTTCTTCAAAACCACACACAGAACCCATGCATATGACTTCTTTTGTAAATATGATATGCGTGTCATTTCACAAAACTTTTCATATTCTTCGCGTAGGAGAACTTTATACCCTGTGGGTGATCAATCCACAGCAAACAGAACTTTATACCCCATGCTGATAGGTCTACGGCCCCATAACATATAACTTTATACCCGTGCTGAAAGGTCCACGACCCCATTACATATATCTTATATCCATGCTGATAGGTCCACAGTCCCATAAAATACTTTATACCCTGCTGTTGATTCATAGGTCACGCTTTTATACCCTGCTTTCGCAGGCGTGGCTTTTATACCCTACGATCAACCAGCAGTCATAACTTGCTTTTCGAAAACTTTAATCTTCTCTTGTAAATACATGTTCTTTCGCAAAGCAATTCTCATGTCAAATGCAAAGTGTTCATGTCATGATGCAGGATGCTCATGCAACTTCATATCAAACATGTAACATACACACACATCTTACATATCAAGTACATGATCTTGCACCTCAAACACTCCATGCTCGTACCTTTCTAAGTCCGTTCGTTTCACTAACTCACTTTGGATTCAATCTTATCCTTGCTTAATCAAACTTAAAATCTATTCCTCAAATACCCTTGCATTTTATGATCAAAGGAGTATAATAGAGTTATCACACGTACATAGGGTGCCTAATGGGTCAAAAAGACTCCCAGTTCACTTGGAATGCCTACTTGAGCCGCCTAAAGTGACATGAGGCGCCTATACTAGGCGTTCGAAGTGTTCGAGAATGTGTTGGTATACATCGAACGCCTATATGAAGCGCCTTATGTGACATCGAATGCCTTTGGAGGTGTTCGAAGTATTCTAGAATGTACTGTAACACATCGAGCGCCTACATGAAGCACCTTATGTGACATGAAGCGCCTAAAGTAGGTGTTCAAAGTGTACGGAGATGCACTGGGACACATTGAACGCCTACTTTAGGCACCTAATGTGACTTGAAGCGCCTAAAGTAGGTGTTCGAAGTGTTCTGACGGTTCCAGAACTGCAGTTTTCTGCAGTAACTTCTTCCCATCACCTTCCTCCTTCACCCCTTTCATGTTTAACACTTCAAGATCCATCTTAACACTTAGATTCATCATGCTTAACACACAACTAACATGAGTTGATTCTCAAACATGTAAAATAGTATCCACACTAAACCTTCTATCGCCCACAACTTTCAATAGATATCTTTAAACTTTCCAACACAACAAGTCTACAACAATGTCATCATTCATCCTTCAACTTTCTACAAATACTCCCAAAACATCCAAGGTGTAGTTACTAAACTTAAGAATTTATACCAAGACAATGTACACATCACGGATAACACTTTTATGGGCATATTTAACAACCACGATCACAACATAACCATTTTCAAATATTGGCCCAAAGAACATGACTTTACGCAATCAACAACAACAATTACATATAGTAAATCATTTAACATAACAAATCAAAATTACTAATGTGTGATCCGGATGTTCTATTTATAAGAACATAGGGCCTATATAATCAAAATTTGCGTAAAGCGTATAGAAAGATTACTTGCCTTTGTTTCTAGATAGTCTTACGAGTGTACTGCAGGATTTTGGGAAAGGTTGAACCTAGATTGGCCGCTCTTTCTTCCTTTTCTTCTTCCCTTCTTCTTCTTTCTCTTTTCTCCTCCCTTAGCCGTTTCCCCCTATCCCTTCTTGCCTTCTAACCGTTGGCACAATAGCCTAAGGGGAGTTATACTAAATTTCGTAACTCCCCCATCATTTAAGTTGGGAGGGCATTTTGGTAATTTTGCCTAATTTTCTTAATTCTCACTTTTAACCCTTTCTTTTATTCTTCTATATTTTATTTAACTAATACTCATAACTTATACAATTAATTAAATTGTGTTTAAGTTTGACTTCTAAGTATTGAAAGTCGTGCTTAAAAGTTATGGGGTATGACACCCCACTTCTAGTGGTTCCTTGCAGATCCTACAAGGGCATGAAGTGGTATGAATGAGGTATGCTTGAGTTGTAAACATTAAGTGTGAATGAGTAAAGTTAGGTATGAATTCGAAGTGAGTTAGCAATATGAAAGGGCATAAAATGGTACAAATAAGGTGTGTTTGAGGAAGTATAAATGAGCAAGGTTAAGTGTGAACTCGAGATGATTTTTGTAATACAAAAGGACATGAAATGGTACAAGCAGGGTGTGATAGAGGTTCAGGACTTTGTACTTGATATGTAAAGTGTGTGTGCATGTTTACACGTTTGATATGATGTTATATGAGCATTCTGCATCACGACATGAACACTTTGCATTTCGACATGAGTTTTGTTTTGCGAAAAGAATACGAGTTTGTAAAGAAGATTAAAGTTTGCAAAAGACAAGTTATGGCTGCTTGTTGATCACAGGGTATAAAAGTCACGTCCGTAGTAGCAGGGTATAAAAGCATGATCTGTGAATCAACAGTAGGGTATAAAGTTATTTATGGGGTCGTGGATCTATCAGCACGGAAAGTAAAGTTATGTTATGGGGTCGTGGACCTATCAGCATGGAAAATAAAGTTATGTTATGGGGCCGTGGACCTATCAGCACAGAAAATAAAGTTATGTTATGGGGTCGTGGGCCTATCAGCACGGGGTATAAAGTTATATGTAATGGGGCCATTGACCTATAAGCACGGGGTATAAAGTTATATGTTATGGGGTCGTGGACCTTTCAGCACGGGGTATAAAGTTCTGTTTGCTATGGACTGATCACCCACAGGGTATGAAGTTCTGCTACGCAAAGAATGTGATAAGAAGAATTATGAAAAGTTTTGTGAAATGGCACGCATGACATGTTTACAAAAGAAGACATATGCATGGGTTTTGTGTATGGTTTTGAAAAAGTACATGCATCATGTTACACGAAGCATAAGATTTGACATGCAAGAAATGTTACTAGCATATGTTCTGTTTATGTAGTATGTTTGGCTCTATATGCGTTGGTTTCATTTTGTGTGTCATTATGTGGCTTATTTGGATTTGATGAATCGTTATAAAGATGTTATTTGCCAACCCGAGCACCTTATTTTGGGCATTGATTTATATACTGGTGACTCATCGTGTGTGGTCCCGTAAGGTATATAGACGGGTTACTTGCTAGCGATGTTTTCGCTAAGAACAAATACTCTATCTACTTTTCAGGTGAGCCAAAGTACGAGATGATTTTTCTAGAAGATATCGGCGAGTGGGCTCATTGGGACGATGGTCACTAAAATGGACAGGCTTACAGTCCTTATCCTTTATTTGAAGGATTTACTGTTAAAACTTTGTATTGAAGGATACTTTAGACACTCTCCCTGACACGTTTTATTTCTGCTGTATTTCATTTGGGATATTATTGTTATTGAAGTTTTTAATTCTACGATGTTTCCGCTGATTTATCTTACATCATAAATGACGTGGCTTGATCTGCTTTGACGCTTCGTAGTTCTCGTGGTAGGCTACGGCGGGTGCACTGGTACCGATGTCCAGTATCGAGCCGGGGCGCTACACTCTGTTAATTGATGTCTTCTTTATCCCGTTAATCACTCAATTCACACCTGTTTGATGAAATGCACAATGTGTTCGACCAATTTCCTCCCATCACGTTTGCTGCAACACTTCTTTATATTTGACAGTAGGGGAGAGTTTTCCGAAAGTCTAGTGAATATCATAGCAGTCCGTTGAGAGTTTCTAGCAGATGAGACTTCAAAAGCTTGAGTACGAGCACAGCCAACATCGCTAACATCAACCGCTTATTTTTGTGTATTTTTATGTTTTTATGCATAAATTTCAATGTCTTCGATAGTTTGGATGTCCAAGGGAGAACGTGTGTGGTTTCCAAATTGCGTCTGTTAGAAATGCGGTTCTAGGGAAATATATGGATTATGCTCCTTTAATTCATCATTCACTGGATTCACACAATGAATTACAAATATAAAAGATAAAATATATTTATTATGATATTTATTTAAATATTTATACACGCTTCTTACAAAAGCTCACTTTTATACCTAAATAATGTATTCTTAGTGATAACCAATTCACATATAGTGCATAATCAACTACTCAATTCTTTTGATTATTCAAATGAAAGAATATGATCAAAAGTGTTAGGAAGATACCGAAAGCCGTGGTTGGATTTAAGAAGATACACTCTAGTGAGAAATTTGAGCAATTTTATTTTATTATTATTTATGATTAATAATGTAGTATTTTATATTTCAAAAAGTTGATGAATTGGTCTGTAGGGTGCGGATTACATACAGTAGACTAAATAATTGGTTCTCATAAGCTATGAGTTTAATGCTTACGATTTATATAAGAATAGACACACAATCACGCCCCCAGGGCATAGTCCAGTGGTAAGTGGCAAAGGTGATTGGGGCTAGAACCCCGACGTCCCAAGTTCGAGTCCGTGTGGAGACAATCCTTGTTGAAATATTACAAGGGTTGCCTCTGGGCTGGCTGAGTCTCGTGTGTCCTCTCCCTTTGCAGGGCTGCTGGTAGAGCACATCCCTCGATTTACATCCCACCTAGCTAAGGGACCTCTAGTACAGGTGGGGGGAGAACCCACTCCCTCATCAAAGACACACAATCACTGGAGTTGTAGTATTTGGTCTTAGTCGGTCAGTCTTCACTACGGGAAACGGTTGATTTCTAGCTCTATTAACTAGTACAGTTGTGTGCATTAAATATGGCGGAGTAGAAGTAATTATCCGATACTAGCCGTTTGCAATTAGTAAGCCTTGTGATTAGTAGATATTGTCAATGATCTTAATTCAAATAATTATTAAGCATGCATACATTGAATATATTTGTTTCCTGATTTATTAAAACTAAGATTTGATTTCGGGTTGATAAATTTAGTGAGTTGGAATACAATTTTATCCTTATGATGTTTATTAATCATGATTTGAAATCCACAGTCCGGATCCGAGAGTAATAATAGGCAGTTAAATAACTTATAATTTTTGATCGCGTTAAACTCGTCCAGTAGATTATATAATCTGATACATCAAATAAGTAAAGTGGAAGCGTAAGCAAAGAATATATTTACTAAATAAAATTATTCAGTAGTTTTATCTAGTTAAACAGGTGTTTGTAATTTTAATGATGGGAGATAATTAGAATTTAAAATTTTAAAAGAAAACCTAATCAAATACGGATTTGGTAAAGAGAGTCTAATACCAGTCTTTAATTGGAATAGATTAGGATCGATGCAGATTCCGACTATATACCTGTTACGACCCGCACCCCCGAACCGTTAGGAAAAGAGAAGAAAGGAAATTATAGCTATAAAGATAGATGTATCTGTTAAAATCGATCAACCATTGTACCATGATGAGTGATATGGTAAGAAATGCGGTACACCTTAAATAAACCTTAGATAACAAAACAAATTATGCGGAATAATTAAATGAAAGTAAAGAGTAGGACACAACTATTTTGTAGCTTTGAATAAAACGAAAAGAAAAAGAAGAAGAAAGTTAGGACATGGGAAATGAAATGGACAAAATTTTGTCCCATTCTACTCCAACCACACCCCTCTACCCGGGCTCCTACCCTTAATTTGAGGAATTATTTTATTTTTATTCATTCCATCATCACAATCATCTTACAACACTTGAGGAAGAATTACAGGTGTACAATTTCTGCCACTTTCTTGCAGCAAACATTCATTTTGTCATTTTCCCTACATCTTCACAACATCATTATTTCCCTCCTTTCACCTCCTTTTGACAGCCCACTTAAACAAGGAAAGAGGGAGAATGATTTTTTACACTACCCCACTATCACCAACCATAATATATGCAATTCTTAGACTATACCATATTCTTACACTTTCTCTTTTCAAGACCCCATCATTGTCCATTTTACACATTCTCCACATCGCCAACCTTGCAAATGAAGAAGAAGAAAAATTTGCCTTCCACCAAGCTACTTGTACCACTCACATTACATGCATTCTTCCATTTACCCCATTTTTGGAAATTCAAGACAAGTTGTTTTCTCCTCACACCATGACTTGGCCGCCACCTATGCAAAGGAGAGAAGGAGATTTGTTTGTCTCACACCAACACTCCACTCACCCATCCTTTTTATCATGTCATTCCTCAAACAATTACACCAAATGCTAGCCTTACAATTTTCTCATCTTTTTCTTTCTCCAACCAAAGACTATGATGAGATTCATCAACTAACTTAAGCCAAAATTTAGGCCACCTAGGCATAAGGGAGTAAGAGATTACATTTCACACCCATTCTCCTCATTTCACTTTCCATTCGAACTAGAATACTTCTTCATCCTACCAAGCACAAACCGAAGTTTCAAGAACCTCTCTGCCTCTCATAAGTTACTTCCAAATCCTCTCGAGCCTTTATTTTTCCTTGTCCACTTTATTTCACCTCCCATCAAACAAGAACACCATCTCTCTCTCATCAAGCAAAAAGATTCAAGTTTCTCTCCCCCTTTTCACCCATTTCGGCCAAACCAAAAGAAAGGGGAAGAACATCCCACTTTCATCCAATTACATTCATTTCCTTCATTTCCTCTTATCTTAAACAAAGTAAACTTTTTCTCTCCACTCAAGTCTCTCCCTCTTCAAATTTAAGACACCACTACCCCTCTTCAAGACCAAACCCGTGGACACCATGGAAAAGAAGAGGAGAGATTTATTTCATTTCTTCTACTCTTCATTCCAAATCACATGCTAATTCAAGAATATCTCTCTCTCTCTCTCTCTTCTTAGCAAGACAAGAACAAATTCTTCAAACCTCCCAAATACCCCCCCCCCCAAACCGTGGGTTATACAAGAAGAAAAGGGGAAGATTTCTCCAAGTTTAAGTGAGGAAGAAGACATAAAATCCTAAGAAATCCATAACCAATGCTATGGTAAGATTTTACAACCTTCCATCCTAGTAACTCCTCTTCTTTCATCAGTTCAAATTGCTAAACATTTCTTCCCTATGTTGGCAATCAAGGTCAAGAGACTTATGAGATAAAAGAGAGTCCCTCTAAGTTGAATCACATAAAGATGTCTCTTTTATCTTTGATAATTTTATATTGGTTGAAGTAGTAGAAGCTTTAAAAAATAAGTTTGATTTTCTATTTATTACTTTTTGTTTACCAAGAGGTTTTTCGTGGACAACCTTCTCACATGTGGCCTTATGAAGTTCTTCAAGTTTAACACATTTATTCTTAATCTCTATGTTTTCTAGAGCTAAAGATTTATGTGTCTCTAAGATGACATCATGCTCTAGATGAAGCAAAACAAGAGAGTCATGCAAATTTTTATTTTCTAATTTGCATAAATTAAGATCCTTTTTGGCATGCTTATATTTTAAAACAAGTTTTTCAAATTCCTCATGTAAAGTGATATATTCATCTTGTAATTCATCAAATGAGGAAGTTGAAAGAGATACCTCTTTGTCATCTTCAGAAGCTATGAGGCATAATGATTCTGTGTCATTGAGATCATCTTCATCTTTGTTTGATTGATGACTATCGTTTGATAACTCCTCAAGGTTCTTCCATGTCTCATGTGGAGAGAAGATGCCTTGAACCTATATTAGCTCATCGTGTGAAAGAGAGAGATGGAGGATTTCAAGAGCTTTTCCTTTTAGCTCAAAATTTTTCTTATCTTCATCATTGTAGTCATCCACCTCCTTCATTACTACTTTCCTGTTGTCATCCAACCTAGTTGGTGGAGGTAATCCCTCTATGACCATTCTCCACATGTCATAACCACATCCACACAAATATGCCATTCATCATATATTTCCATAAGGAATAGTTTTGAGTATCAAATAGGGGAACTTTGGTGTTTGGTGTTGTGAATATAGTGGTTGTTTTGAGAGTTGAACTATATGATGTAGAGGTTGTCATTGCCCTATTTCCAATGATCTTTAACCTTGCTACTTGCAAAAATTTGGCCAAGAAATCAAGGTTAGGCTCTGATACAAATTGTAAGGTCCATGATGAACACTCTAGAGGGGGGTGAATAGAGTGTTGGGCAATTTTGCGGAATTTTTTCGGTTTAGCTCAATACAAAACAAATGTACTCAAAATCAACAAAGAAGGAGATGAGAGATAATGAGTGAAGACACAAGATTTAGAGTGGTTCGAACCTTAAATGATTCTACTCCTCTACCACTTTGCTTTCAAAGTGGATTTTCAACAACAACTTTCTTATTACATTTGATAAGGAACAAGAACAACAACAGCAACACTTACACTAACTTTAGTGCAAGCAACAACTACAACAGCAACATTTTATTGCACAATCAATTTGTGCAATACCAACAACAGCAGCAACAACTTGTTGCACATACACTTTGTGCAACCTCAACAACAACAACTATAAGCAAGAACAAGTTCTTGCCTCCTCACAACTTCAACAAAGTTCTCTCAAGAACTTTCTCACGGTGGGTTAAAGGAAGTAGTGGGGATCACACTTTCTTTCTAGTCTAAACACAAGCAAGAGATCAAATGTTTATGGTTCCTCTTGTGTTAGACTCACTATCTCTCAATATACAACAACGAAGAACAAAGAAAGGCTTAACAAGCTTTAAGCACTTTTACACATATGAGAGAAATATACAACAATGAAGAATGAAGCTTGATGATTGTGAAAGTGTGTATTTGCCTCATCTAAGCTTCTTCCATTTATAGATGACGTTCACCATGTTTTTGAAGCCTCCACCATGTCTTCAACTACATCAAATGTCAAGATAATGTCCAAATAGTTTTTATCCATCCTATGGAGTGATTTGATACTCAATAGCCAACCTAGGATTGCTTAGACATGGATACAATAGTCAAGGAAGCATGTATTATGATGTAGTAAAGTCTACAAGAAATTTGAGCAAGATTGGAAAGAGAAACACCATGAATCTCCCTTGGATTTTGTTCCAACGTTCATAAAAATTTGAATTCTGGGGGACATTGATCGATCTATGTGAGGGTATGATGTACATCGATCGATCTATGTGGGGGTATGATGTACATCGATCGGTCTATGTCAGGGTATGATGTACATCGATCGATCTATGTCAGGGTATGATGTACATCGATCTCTGTTTAGAGATCTATGTCAGGGTATGATGTATACATAGATCTCTGTTAGAGATCTATGTGAGGGTATGATGTTGATTTCTTATTTCCAAGTATAAAATGACTTTTCAATCCTTTTCCAAACATCTTTTAAGCTTCATAAAAACATCCATATCCCAACAATCTCCTCATATGTGAGAGATCTATCTGTCAAAATGGATTTTGTTCTAATTCCAAATTATGAAATATCTTTTTATCACATTTCCAAACAT
The DNA here is from genome assembly GCA_036186865.1 of Eustoma russellianum. NCBI lineage: Eukaryota > Viridiplantae > Streptophyta > Magnoliopsida > Gentianales > Gentianaceae > Eustoma > Eustoma russellianum. The sequence continues at coordinate 26,912,805 of AP025043.1, read as the reverse complement.
CTTTTAAATTCATCAAAACAATTCATTTTTCAACAATCTTCTCCTTTTTGATGATTTCAAAACCAAGACTTTTAAAAGATGTCATTGTTTGAAAACTATATTTGAGCTAGCTAAATATTTCAAAACTTAAAATTTTATCTCTCCCTCTACATCAATGCTATTAAGCTCCCGCTAAATACATAAAAATGATCCAAATTACTTCAAGACTTTTTGAAGCTCCCTCTTAGTATATGAACATGAAAACATATACAAAACTCCCGCTCAATAAATAATCTTCCCAAAAATCAATAAATGTGATGAAAAACTTTTCAGAACTCCCTCTCAATCAACCCATGCATCAAAGCATATATCAAGTCAAGCTTCACCATGCCATACCAAATAAGCACATCAAGTAAGCATATTATATCCATCAAGCAAGCAAGCATATCATGTCTATCACATGCATATCCATCAACCAGGCATACCCAAACCATCATTTCTACACAATCATCCATCATATCCAAGAGCATGTTCAAACACAAACATAAGCGCTTATCCAAGTAAGCAAGCCTAAGCATATACCATTTTGTCCCATATGCCATATATCAATCCCCATGCACAAGCTATCTACATGAGCCATATATCAAGCCACATATACAAATATACCAATGCGTATTTATCAAGCCACATATGCAAATATACCAATGTGTATTCTCCCCCGTTTTGTAATCATCAAAATACCCTAAGACAAAGCAAAAAAATATATTACATTTTCTCTTATTCAAAGTATTCAGGCTCCCCCTCAACAAATGCTACACTCATATTTGTCACATATACATATCTCAAATATACCAGTAACACATATCTCACTTATATCTCAAACTCATTTTTGTTCATACATATTAACCTTCAAATACATATCACCTTATATTAATCCCATATTGTATCACATGCCTTATATATACACTCTGTATTATATACTCCATAAATCTGTATATTTTTCTTCTACTTTTTTTTAAAGAACAATAAGGCACAATAAAAAGACCATATAAAGGAGATGAAAAGAAATCATAGGATCATGCAAGTTTTTAAAGTACAAATTTAATACAAAATGAGTGATAAACTAAAACCGAATTAGGAAGGGGTAAATTTTTCCTACGGAACCCGCACTTTCTCTTTTCTAGCCTTGAGGACTTGTTTGATGTTAGTATTATCATAACAATTTTTGTAAAAATTCTTGTCAACATCATTTTCATCCATCACTATATCCGATTTCTTAAACATGGAGTAGATGAGGTTGCGAAAAGAAGCGAATTGTGTGACTTAGTGGCTGCTTATATCATATTTGCCATGGATAACTCCACAAAGTTCAAAAAATTTCTTGTTGCAAGGAGGTGGGATATGTAGAAGTCAAAGTTACTAGGAAGGTTATAGAAATTCCTAGTTACACAAAATATGACTACCGTAGTCAACACTCGATATACCAATGACATATTGTTTTAGTAGGATGGAAAACTAAGAAGCTTTTAACTTGGTCCTCATCGACCTTTCATCTTGCCCCATCCTATTTTCATATATCAATTCTTATATAACCCTTTATCAGGAGCCACAAGCAAATCATCTATAATCCTAACATTCCATTCTAGGTGTGTACCATGAATCACATTAAGCATTGCATATGGAAAAGTATTCAAGTATTCCACCTACAAGTGTGCATAAAATAGTATAGTGTACATTCTAGACATTTTGTTCATCTACTTCTCATTCCAAAGATGTCTCTATTTTTGAACATCTATCCAATCTAAGACTAGCATCAACTCATTATTTTTCTCAAAATCCTTGATTTTCAACAACTCCAAGGGAGTCGATGTCCCCTCATTCATCTCTCATTTGGTAAATGATTCTTAAGCATGTGAAGGGATGTATTTAAAGTTACTTGGCACATCTAACGCTCTAAATTCTGTAAGTTTTATTCACAAGAAATTGTAGATGGTTAACCATCTCCTTAATTCCATCAACTTCTCAGTCTTGGCGAAATCCGTGCCTCTAGTCCTAACCATCCAACTTCTTGGTCCATTAGGGACTGTGTGTTTTGGCCTTGAGAAGGATTGCTTGATCCTCCTTCACTATATTTAAATTTCTTGACCTCTTGTAAATTATTCTTTCTCCTCATTTTGATTTCTTTTTATAACGAGATTCTAAATTTGTAGGGAGACACATTTCACACAAGCTAACTTTTTTTTTATATAATATCTTATAAAGCGATGTCTAACCTCAATATGCTTGGTTCTACTATACAGAGCCAGATTTTGTGATATATTTATAGATGAGGTATTATCACATAAAATAGGTACTTTCCTCATCTACATGATTTTTAGCATAGTCTGAATCACTATACTCTCTTAAGTCAAAAAAACACCCCAACATTCAGCATACCTTTTAAATCTTTTAAAAAATATGTTTTACCACAACTAGATGCAATTTCTTTAGCATATATTAAAATCCAGCACATAAGCACATAGCATATAACATATCCGACTAGCTAGCAATCATACTAAGCAAACTATTAATCATACTCTTAAACTTTGTTACCTTGTCCAGCTATCAAGCTTTGTACTTGTGCTCATTTGTATGCTTACATTTCTTCTGTTTTCAAGTTTGTATTTCTTAAGAGGATCGTTGGTGTACTTTGTTTGAGAGATGTACATTTCATCCTTGGTTTGCTTGATTTGAAGCCCAAAAGAGGTGGTTAAGCTCATCCATCATACTCATCTCAAATTTTCTTCCTTTAGCTTAGTAGAGTGCTTACAAGGACAATCATTAGTAGCACTAAACACAAGGTTATCAACATATATTTGAGCAAATGGATGACTTCTTCCTTGTTCTTTGATAAACTAGTATGTATCAACTTTTGCTCTTAAAAGACAAGAAATTTCTTAATTTCTCATACCAAGGTTTAGGTGTTTAAGTCCAGAAATGACCTTTTGAGGATATGATTTGAACAGCCTTAATTTTTAAACCTAGTAGTTTAGCTACACGAAATTCAAAGTCATTTGATATCACATTTAACCTTTATAATCATATTCCATAATTCTCTCACTTTTCATTTAATCTAATGTTTTTGCACATAGTTTGAGTCAAATGCATTTCATAGTTTGCATAATATGGAACTCAAAGAGGACAAGTGTGTTTTTCTCATTTGTACTTTCATCAAACTTTCCATGCATTGATTTGTGCATATTTTCCACAAACAATTCTATATTTGACCCAAATATATTACCCACATGGATATTAACAAGAATATTATGAAGAATGTGATGACTTGTTTTTTTCTTAAAAAGTTACCTTGACCTCTCACACCAAACTATAGGAGTTTAGTTCATGTCATACAAGGAAGCATGATTTGACACATCAAGGTCTTTAATATTGAAAGATTAAATATACACATTCATTTTTGCATATAGTTATCTAAGATGGTCAATTTGGCATATATTGATTTCCTATGCAAAATATAGCCTATAAAGCTTCTTTAATCTTGCAAGGTAAGACATAAGTTTCATCCACATCTTGATAAAGTCATAGTTCAAAGTTTCTTCTTCATTTGAATTTAGTGTTCCTCCTTTTTTTAAGCTAAAGCTTAGATGATCTACCAAATTCTATGTGTTTTGAATTTTCTAAACTTTAAAAGACTCATATAACTTAGAGGTTTCTCCTTTGCTTTTGATACTCATGAACGTTCAAAAAACTATTATTATTTAAACAAATGAAACCTCAAGTTCTACATAGAATTCCTCTTAAAGTGAAAATTCAAGTTATTGCAATACTTGTTCAACTACATGCTCTTATTTGACATGTTCACCATTTATTAAAGTTCAAGTCTCTCTAAAACCTCTTTGGTGCAACTTGTCAAAATTTCATATCTAAATATAATAAAATATTTTAGAGCAGGGATTCTATCATTTCAAGACTCTTAGAAAGTCATATCAAGACAATTCCTTAATTACATAATATTAATGATCAATCAACACTTAAGTTTCTCACTTAAAAATGTTTGGACAGAGAAAAATTCAAGAAAAACTTATCTCTAGACATATCTAATTTTACTATCTTCTATTCGATTTTTTTAGAAGTTTAGATACCATGACGCGTTGAAAAACATCCTTACATTTGACAAATATCTTGGTATTTTCTTCAAACTTCCAAATTCTATTTCTCTTGATACATTAATCTTATGTGCATTTTCATTCTCAAGATTTTTAGGGACTCGTGATCATATATTATTATTCCTAGCAAGCAACATGTACAAGTAAAAATGTCAAACATTTTCAAATGCTCAAGCAAGCCACATAAGTCAATCAAGTTGTAAAGAAATCATTTAATACCATAAGCATGCATAATGATCTTAAAAAAAATGAAGCATTTATAGAGTCTAGAGAATGTACTTTGAATACAAAACTTAAATCCTTACTTACCAATGCTTTAGACAATTGATAAGTATCACATATGCCATCATGGTTTGTAAATATTTTTGATAGGCTGGTACTTTACAATGTTCATAGAGAAACCTTGTAACCAATATATCTAGGTCATCTATTCCATGAGATAGACAAATTCCAAAAACTTGGCATATGAGTTTTTTTTACAGTAAAACCTTGTAAGCTAAACATTTGTTGTTGTTGTTTTTTTAAAAAAATCTCAAAGGCATCAAAACATTTTCTTGTTTTAAGTATTATCATCACCCCAATAGATAACACTTATCAAATTTTAGCTCATGTCCCTTCTATACATATTGTGAGACTACAAGGAAAGTTAGAAAGTTTACCAACTCTTCCAACTCCAAGGGTCTAGTCTATCTTATTGCCAAAATGGGCTTCCGCACCATCTTTGATCTTGAATTTTATAAGGAAATGCTCTTTGTTGACCATATGGATTGAACCTTTCAATTTCATTAGCTATTTGATTTCTTTCACATTGCATTCTCCATGGATTCCAAGCTCCTACATAAGCAAATGTCTGTCCATAGGTACCCTTTTGTTGTTGGGTCCATCTTGGTTAGTTCTCATGCCTTTAGGCCTTCAATAGTACTTAGAGCTTTTCTTTGCTCTACAAACACTTACCACATGACCCTTTTTGTTACAAAAGAAACAAGTAGGTGCATGATGTGATTGTGTGTTTTTAGGCTTAGAAGGTTTAGCTACCCTCATAGACTTAGAAATCTTGTTGACATTTCTAAGCACTTCCTTTGGAAGTATCAAATTAGCCTTAGGTGAATCACATAAAGATGTTTCTTTTATCTTTGATAATTTTATATTGGTTGAAGTAGTAGAAGCTTTAAAAAATAAGTTTGATTTTCTATTTATTACTTTTTGTTTACCAAGAGGTTTTTCGTGGACAACCTTCTCACATGTGGCCTTATGAAGTTCTTCAAGTTTAACACATTTATTCTTAATCTCTATGTTTTCTAGAGCTAAAGATTTATGTGTCTCTAAGATGACATCATGCTCTAGATGAAGCAAAACAAGAGAGTCATGCAAATTTTCATTTTCTAATTTGCATAAATTAAGATCCTTTTTGGCATGCTTGTATTTTAAAACAAGTTTTTCAAATTCCTCACGTAAAGTGATATATTCATCTTGTAATTCATCAAATGAGGAAGTTGAAAGAGATACCTCTTTGTCATCTTCAAAAGCTATGAGGCATGATGATTCTGTGTCATTGAGATCATCTTCATCTTTGTTTGATTGATGACCATCGTTTGATAACTCCTCAAGCTTCTTCCATTCTCATGTGGAGAGAAGATGCCTTGAACCTTTATTAGCTCATCGTGTGAAAGAGAGAGATGGAGGATTTCAAGAGCTTTTCCTTCTAGCTCGAAATTTTTCTTATCTTTATCATTATAGTCATCCAGATCCTTCATTACTAATTTCCTGTTTTCATCAAACCTAGTTGGTGGAGGTAATCCCTCTATGACCATTCTCCATATGTCATAACCAAATCCACACAAATATGCCATTCATCATATATTTCCATAAGGAATAGTTTTGAGTATCAAATAGGGGAACTTTGGTGTTTGGTGTTGTGAATATAGTGGTTGTTTTGAGAGTTGAGCTATATGATGTAGAGATTGTCATTGCCCTATTTCCAATGATCTTTAACCTTGCTTCTTGCAAAATTTTGGCCAAGAAATCCAGGTTAGGCTCTGATACCAATTGTAAGGTCCGTGATGAACACTCTAGAGGGGGGGTGAATAGAGTGTTGGGCAATTTTGCGGAATTTTCTCGGTTTAGCTCAATACAAAACAAATGTACTCAAAATCAACAAAGAAGGAGATGAGAGATAATGAGTGAAGACACAAGATTTAGAGTGGTTCGAATCTTAAATGATTCTATTCCACTACCACTTTGCTTTCAATGTGGATTTTCAACAGCAGCTTTCTTATTACCTTTGATAAGGAACAAGAACAACAACAGCAACACTTACACTAACTTTAGTGCAAGCAACAACTACAACAGCAACATTTTATTGCACAATCAATTTGTGCAATACCAACAACAGCAGCAACAACTTGTTGCACATACACTTTGTGCAACCTCAACAACAACAACTATAAGCAAGAACAAGTTCTTGCCTCCTCACAACTTCAACAAAGTTCTCTCAAGAACTTTCTCACGGTGGGTTAAAGGAAGTAGTGGGGATCACACTTTCTTTCTAGTCTAAACACAAGCAAGAGATCAAATGTTTATGGTTCCTCTTGTGTTAGACTCACTATCTCTCAATATACAACAAGGAAGAAAAAAAAGGCTTAACAAGCTTTAAGCACTTTTACACATATGAGAGAAATATACAACAATGAAGAATGAAGCTTGATGATTCTAAAATGTGTATTTGCCTCATCCAAGCTTCTTCCATTTATAGATGATGTTCACCACGCTTTTGAAGCCTCCACCATGTCTTCAACTACACCAAATATCAAGATAATGTCCAAATAGTTTTTAGCCATCCTATGGAGTGATTTGATACTCAATAGCCAAACTAGGATTGCTTAGACATGGATACAATAGTCAAGAAAGCATGTATTATGATGTAGTAAAGTCTACAAGAAATTTGAGCAACACTGGAAAGAGAAAACACCATGAATCTCCCTTGGATTTTGTTCCAACGTTTATAAAAATTTGAATTCTGGGGGACATCGATCGATCTATGTGAGGGTATGATGTACATCGATCGATCTATATGAGGGTATGATGTTGGACAGTATTGTTACACCCCGTGACTTTTAAGCACGACTTTCAACACTCTAGGTCAACCTTGAATGCAACTTAATTAATGGTGTAGATTGTGAAATTTAGTTACTTAAAATATAGAAAATAAGAAGAAGGGGTTAAAAGTAGAATTAATGGAAAATTAAGGGAAATTACTAAACTAGTCCCTACTAAGAGATAGGGGAGTTACACAACACTTAGTATAACTCCCCATCAACCTATAGGGGGACGGTTTTTCACACCAAAAAGGAGAGGGAAACCGTAGGAAAAAGAGAGAGAAGAGAAAAGGAGAGGAAGAAGAAGAAGAGGGGAAGGAAAGGAAGGAAAAGGCCATTCTAGGTTCAATCCTTATCAAGGTTCTGCAGTAAATCCGTAAGATTAACTAGAAACCAAGGCAAGTAATCTTTCTATACGCTTTACGTAAATTTTGATACTTTAGGCCCTATGTTCTTACAAAGAGAAAACTTGAATCACACATTAGTAATCTTGTCTTGCCTATGTTAAATGCTTTATTATATGTAAGTTTTGTTGCTAGTTGCGTAAAGTTTTGTTCTTTGGGCCATATTTCTGAAAATAGTTGTGTGGTGATTTGTTGTTTGTCAAGCATGCCCATGAAAGTGTATATTTTGATGTGCTTATTGTCTTGTTCTATTCTTGTGTTGATTGCCTACACTTAGACGTTTGAGAGTAAGTGCAGGGAATTGAAGGATGAGTGATGGCATTGTTGTAGACTTGTTGTGTTGGGAATGTTGATGATAATTCTTGAAGGTGGTGAATGATTGAAGGTTAAGAGTGGATATTGTTAGACATAACTAAGCATCAATTCATGATTAGAGGTGTGTTAAGAACGATGAATCTAGATGGTAAGATGGATCTTGAGAGGTTTAACATGAAAGGGTTGAAGGAGGAAGATGATGGGAGGAAGTTACTGCAAGAAAACTGCAGTTTGAAACCGTCAGAACACTTCGAACACCTACATTAGGCGCTCTATGTCACATTAGGCGCCTAATGTAGCGTTCAATGTGTCCTGAAGCATCTCCGAACACTTCGAACACCTACATTAGGCGCTTCATGTCACATTAGGTGCCTAATGTAGCGTTCAATGTCACATTAGGCGCTTCATGTAGGCGTTCAATGCCTACGGAACATCCCCGAACACTTCGAACGCCTAGTATAGGCGCTCTATGTCACTTTAGGCGCCTCATGTGGCGTTCCAAGTATACTGGAAGTCTTTTTGACCCTTTAGGCGCCCTATGTATGTGTAGTAACTTTATACACTTCTTCTGAACATAAAATGCAAAGATAATTGAGGTGTAATTGAGGTGTAGACGGTAGGTTTGACCAAGTAAGAATAAGATTGAATTCTGAGTGAATTAGTAAGACGAACGGACTTGGAAAGATACGAACATAGAGTGTTTGAGGTGCAAGACCATATGCTTGATATGTAAGAAGTATGTGTGCGTGTTACATGTTTGATACGAAGTTACATGTGCATCCTGCATCATGACATGGGCACTTGCATTTGATTTGAGGTCTGCTTTGCAAAAGAACACGTGTTTACAAGAAAGGTGTAAAGTTTTCGAAAGACAAAATGGCTGCTGGTCGATCGCAGGGTATAAAAGTCACGCCTGCGAAAGCAGGGTATAAAAGCGTGATCTGTGAATCAACAGCAGGGTATAAAGTATTTTATGGGGCCGTGGACCTATCAGCACGGAAAATAAAGTATTTTATGGGGCCGTGGACCTATCAGCACGGATATATGATGTATGTAATGGGGCCGTGGACCTATCAGCACGGATATATGATATATGTAATGGGGCCGTGGACCTTTCAGCACGGGGTATAAAGTTATATGTTTTGGGCCGTGGACCTTTCAGCACGGGGTATAAAGTTCTGTTTGCTGTGGACTGATCACCCACAGGGTATAAAATTATGCTACGCAAAGAATATGATATGTAAAGTGATGAAATGTTTTGTGAAATGACATGCATGACATGTTTATGAAAGAAGACATATGCATGGGTGTTGTGTGTGATTTTAAAGAAGTACATGTATCATGATACACGAAGCATAAGACTTGATATGCAAGAAATGGGGTTAGTTGATGATTTGCTTATGTGATACGTTGTTTTAGTATATGTTGTCCTCGTGTTCGTGTATCTTATATGTGCTTTATCTATTTTGAGTAATTCGTATTAAGATGCTATTTGTTAACCCGAGCACCTTATTTTTGGGCAATGATTTATACATTGGTGACTCGTCGTGTGTGATTCCGTAAGGTGTATAGACGGGTTACTTGCTGGCGATAATTTCGCTAAGAACAGTTACTCTATTCCTTTTCAGGTGAGCCTGAATATGAGTTGATATTTATCGAGGACGATGGCGAGTGGGCTCAGTGGGAAGACGGACATGGGAATAGTTAGATGCTGGATTATTTTCTTGAGTTTGGAAACTCAATGTTATTATATTGTTCTGACATTTGTGTTAGCTAGAAGACCAAACACTTTTTTATTTCCGCTGCATTTTCTGGTTTAAATGACGATGAAGTTTTAAATTTATCAATGTTTCCGCTGATTTATCTTTCGTCATAGATGATGTATGCTTGATCCGCTTTGACGCTTCGTAGTTCTCATAGTAGACTACGGCGGGTGCACTGGTTCCGATGACGGTATCGGGCCGGGGCGCTACAGGTGGTATCAGAGCCTAGGCTTCAGATCTATCTCGGAAACTTAGGTTCATGATCTTTTAGACACCTAAGTTATGATTCTCCCTTAAGTTGACCCTTAGATATAAGTATCGATTATTCCTAGTGGTTAAGTATGATATGGGTTGGGTGTGTGCGAGCGCATTTATCATTTAATGTCGTATTAATAGTTGGCTTACATACCTCACCCCTTCGTACGCGTTCAAGCTTTCAGTAACCCCTTGCATTTACTGAATGCTAATGCAATGTTGACCTTTTCAGAGAAATATGCCTCCAAGAAGAGATAACACAGGCAACTCTGGCAATGGACAGGAGAACCAGCCACCACAGGTTGTTTTACCCCAGGTGCTCACTGATGCACTGACGGTGATTGCACAAGGGTATGTGCAACAGCATCAGCCTCCGCCCCCACCACCACCACAGCATAACATCAGGTTCTTTTATGGAGAGATGAGGAAGATGAGGGTGCCGGAGTTCGGTGGATGTACTGACCCTGAGGAGGCTCAGCACTGGTTGGCTGAGGTGGAGAAATGTTTTCGGCTGGTGCAAGTACCGAATGAGGTAAAGGTGGAGGTGGCCACGCCCCTTTTAAGTGGCAAGGCTGGCAAATGGTGGGACGGAATGGTGTTGAGAATGACCCCACCAATCTCCTGGACTCAGTTTTGTGATGTTTTCCTGAAGTACTACGTACCGGAGACTGCGATATTGGACAAGATAAGAGCGTTTGACAGATTGGAGCAAGGAAGGATGACGGTGTCGGAGTATGCAGATCGTTTTCATGCTTTGGGTAAGTTTGCCCCTGCGATCATGTATGATAATCGTCTTAAGATGACGAAGTTTGAGAGGGGTTTGGACTCGAGGATACAATCGGTGATAGTGAATGCGGGGATGAAAACTTATGAGGATATGTTAGATGCGTGCTTCCGTGTTGAGAGTGATTTCCGCCGAGTAGCGGCAAGGGCAGCTGGCGCAGGAGGGTCGGATAGAGGCAAAAGGCCAAGAGAAGATGTGAGAGTGGGTGGAAGACCCGGACGTTGGGTCAAGATTCCAAGGAGAGGTCCGGTTGGAAATTTTCAGAGACCTCCACCCCAGAACCAGGTGGCCCAGCAGGCTATAGGAGTATGTACACACTGCAACAGGAACCACGTCGGAGAGTGTAGGAAAGTGGTTGGAGCATGCTTCCGATGCGGTCAAGTGGGCCATATGATTAGAGATTGTCCGGAGATGAAGAAGAACAATCCTGGAGAGGCGGCTCAGCAGCCGAGGGTGAAGCCTCGAGCAAATGCCCGTGTACATCTCATGACGGACACAGATGTGCAGGAGGCTACCGATGTAGTAGCAGGTACCATTTGAATTAAGTTTAAATCTTTAATGAATTAAGTGTTTATGTGCTTAACGTTTTGTGTATAAAACTTTATATGGCCTTAGGTGCGGTCTTAGTAAATAAGATGCCTGCCAATGTACTTTTCGATAGCGGCGCAAGCCACTCCTTTGTAGCAAAGAGATTCACTAAGCACCTTGGCAGTTTGCCTGAATGGTTAGAAACTCCGTATCGTGTTCAAGCGGCCGGAGATCAGATTATGGTTTCATACCAGCTGTATCGAGATTGTGAATTGGAGTTTGAAGGACAAACATTCTCCGCCACACTGATCCCTATTCAGATGTATGACTTTGATGTCATATTAGGAATGGACTGGTTGGCCAAAAATCACGCCAATATTGATTGTCGGTTGAAGCAAGTGACAATCAAGAATGCTAAGATGGAGGAGGAAATATTTCAAGGGGAACCGGAACGAAAGAAAGTTCCTAAGAATATGTATGTGTCGGTCGCACAAGCACGCAAAGTCTTGAGAAAGGGTGCTGAGGGATTCCTAGTATATGCCATGGATGTTACTCAGGAGGTATCGTCTATTGAGAAAATTCCAGTGGTCAATGAATTTCCTGATGTGTTTCCAGAAGATTTACCAGGAGTACCACCCCCGAGGGAAGTCGAGTTCGAGATAAACTTGATTCCAGGAACTGAACCTATTTCTAAAGCCCCTTATAGAATGGCTCCGGCAGAGTTGAGAGAGTTGAAGGAACAACTGCAGGAGTTGTTGGACAAGAAGTTTATCCGCCCTAGTGTATCGCCCTGGGGAGCACCTGTGTTATTTGTAAAGAAGAAAGATGGTAGCATGAGGCTTTGTATCGATTATAGGGAGTTGAATAAAGTTACCATCAAGAATAAGTATCCCATTCCGCGAATCGAGGATTTATTTGATCAGCTCAAAGGTGCCAAGATCTTCTCGAAAATCGATCTCCGATCAGGATATCATCAGTTGCGAGTGAAGGCCGAGGACATCGCAAAGACAGCATTCCGCACAAGGTATGGCCACTATGAATTTTTAGTGATGCCGTTTGGATTAACAAATGCCCCCGCAGCTTTTATGGATCTTATGAATACCGTCTTTCGAGAACAGTTGGACAAGTTTGTTGTGGTATTCATAGATGATATTCTGGTGTACTCCCCTGACGAACAAACTCACACTGAGCATCTGAGAACCGTACTGGGTATTTTGAGACAGAAACAACTTCATGCTAAGTTTAGCAAGTGTGAGTTTTGGTTGAGAAGTGTGGCTTTCCTAGGTCATGTGATATCAGAAGAGGAGATTGCTGTTGACCCGAAGAAGGTGGAAGCTATAACTGAATGGCCTAGACCTACCAATGTCACGGAAGTGCGAAGTTTCTTGGGTCTAGCGGGTTATTACATAAAATTTGTTGAGGGATTCTCAAGGATTGCCGTACCTCTCAGTCGCCTTACTCAAAAGAAGTCTAAGTTCGAGTGGACGGCGGAATGCTAGCAAAGTTTCACGGAGCTTAAGAAGAGACTAACGACAGCTCCAGTATTGGCTCAACCCTCCGGAACTGATGGGTTTGTGATTTATAGTGATGCGTCAAAGAACGGCTTAGGTACGTAAACTATAGTATAAGGTTATGATCTTGTATACCCACTAAGCTTAGACTAATACCTTGTTTGTAGGTTGTGTTTTGATGCAAAACGAACGAGTCATCGCATATGCCTCAAGACAGCTAAAGCCTTACGAACAAAACTATCCCACACATGATCTTGAACTTGCCGCGGTTGTGTTCGCCTTGAAGATCTGGCGGCATTATTTGTATGGAGAGAAGTGCGCGGTATTCACGGATCATAAGAGCTTAAAGTACTTGTTCTCACAGAAGGAACTAAATATGAGGCAGCGGAGATGGTTGGAATTGCTAAAAGACTATGACCTGACTATTCATTATCACCCGGGAAAGGCTAACAAGGTAGCCGACGCCTTAAGCAGGAAATCCAGCCATGCGAGGCAATCACCACTAGAGAGAGAGATTGAGGAATTTGGTTTGGATTTGGTGGAGTCCACGGTGAATGTCCTGACAGCATTGACTATCACACCGAGTTTGATTGATCGGATAAAGGAGGCTCAGAAGAAAGATAAGGCTCTAAGTGAGATAATGGAAAGGGTGAAACATAGTCAAGTTGAAGGATTTCGGACCAAAGAGGATGGGAGCTTATGGTTTAAGGAAAGATTATGCGTACCGGATGTTGACGAGCTTAGGAAGGAAGTTTTGCAAGAAGCTCATAGTTCGCGGTTATCAATACACCCCGGTAGCACCAAGATGTATAGAGATCTCAAGCAATATTATTGGTGGTCTGGGATGAAAAGACATATTGCGGAATTCATAGAGAGGTGTTTGGTTTGTCAACAAGTCAAGGCGGAACACCAACGGCCCGGTGGATTGTTGATGCCGTTGGAAATTCCGGAATGGAAATGGGAACATGTCACAATGGATTTCGTAGCTGGATTACCAAAGACAAGAAGTGGATATGACATGTTTTGGGTCATCGTGGATCGTTTAACAAAGTCTGCCCATTTCCTACCCATTTCAAGTGAAGCACCTCTTGACAAGTTAGTGAGTTTATATATGGACAGTATTGTTAGTTTGCATGGAGTCCCGGTAAGTATAGTGTCCGACCGAGATTCACGGTTCACATCTAAGTTTTGGACAGCATTTCAGAAAGCCATGGGTACAGAGTTAAGGTTGAGTACGGCGTATCATCCACAAACCGATGGACAGTCCAAGCGGACTATTCAGACCTTGGAAGATATGCTAAGGGCTTGCGTGTTGGATTTTAAAGGGAGTTGGGATGGAATGGTAAAGCTGATGGAGTTTTCTTATAACAATAGTTATCACAACGCGATTGACATGGCTCCTTTTGAAGCTTTGTATGGAAGGAAATGTAGGTCTCCGGTTTATTGGGACGAGGTAGGTGTGAGGACCATTACCGGACCAGAGCTATTGGAGAAAACGTTAGAGAAGGTGAAAGTTATCCGGGAAAGACTTAAGACGGCTCAGGATCGCAACAAGAGTTGGGCAGATTCCAAACGACGACCATTGGAATTTGATGTAGGTGAAAAGGTCTACTTGAGAGTATTGCCTACAAAGGGTGTCATGCGGTTTGGAGTAAAAGGCAAGCTAAGCCCTCGATTTATTGGTCCTTACGAAATACTTGAGAAAGTGGGAGCCTTGGCATATAGGTTGGGATTACCTCCGGTGTTGGCGCAAGTTCACAATGTATTCCACGTGTCACAATTAAGAAAGTATGTGGCGGATCCAAGTCATGTACTTGAAGCTCAACCTTTGGAACTCCAGGATGATGTTAAATATGAGGAGATACCCGTGAAAATTGTGGACCGAAAAGATCAAGTGTTGAGGAGGCGAGTGATTCCATATGTAAAGGTCCAGTGGAGCAACCACACGGAACGTGAAGCCACTTGGGAGCTCGAAGAACAGATGCGGGAGAAGTATCCTCAACTCTTTGACTAAGGTACGTAAGTTTCGAGGACGAAACTTTTTGTAAGGGAGGTGGAATGTTACACCCCATGACTTTTAAGCACGACTTTCAACACTCTAGGTCAACCTTGAATGCAACTTAATTAATGGTGTAGATTGTGAAATTTAGTTACTTAAAATATAGAAAATAAGAAGAAGGGGTTAAAAGTAGAATTAATGGAAAATTAAGGGAAATTACTAAACTAGTCCCTACTAAGAGATAGGGGAGTTACACAACACTTAGTATAACTCCCCATCAACCTATAGGGGGACGGTTTTTCACACCAAAAAGGAGAGGGAAACCGCAGGAAAAAGGGAGAGACGAGAAAAGGAGAGGAAGAAGAAGAAGAGAGGAAGGAAAGGAAGGAAAAGGCCATTCTAGGTTCAATCCTTATCAAGGTTCTGCAGTAAATCTGTAAGATTAACTAGAAACCAAGGCAAGTAATCTTTCTATACGCTTTACGTAAATTTTGATACTTTAGGCCCTATGTTCTTACAAAGAGAAAACTTGAATCACACATTAGTAATGTTGTCTTGCCTATGTTAAATGCTTTATTATATGTAAGTTTTGTTGCTAGTTGCATAAAGTTTTGTTCTTTGGGCCATATTTCTGAAAATAGTTGTGTGGTGATTTGTTGTTTGTCAAGCATGCCCATGAAAGTGTATATTTTGATGTGCTTATTGTCTTGTTCTATTCTTGTGTTGATTGCCTACACTTAGATGTTTGAGAGTAAGTGCATGGAATTGAAGGATGAGTGATGGCATTGTTGTAGACTTGTGTTGGGAATGTTGATGATAATTCTTGAAGGTGGTGAATGATTGAAGGTTAAGAGTGGATATTGTTAGACATAACTAAGCATCAATTCATGATTAGAGGTGTGTTAAAAGCGATGAATCTAGATGGTAAGATGGATCTTAAGAGGCTTAACATGAAAGTGTTGAAGGAGGAAGATGATGGGAGGAAGTTACTGCAGGAAAACTGCAGTTTGAAACCGTCAGAACACTTCGAACACCTACATTAGGCGCTCTATGTCACACTAGGCGCCTAATGTAGCGTTCAATGTGTCCTGAAGCATCTCCGAACACTTCGAACACCTACATTAGGCGCTTCATGTCACATTAGGCGCCTAATGTAGCGTTCAATGTCACATTAGGCGCTTCATGTAGGCGTTCAATGCCTACGGAACATCCCCGAACACTTCGAACGCCTAGTATAGGCGCTCTATGTCACTTTAGGCGCCTCATGTGGCGTTCCAAGTATACTGGAAGTCTTTTTGACCCTTTAGGCGCCCTATGTATGTGTAGTAACTTTATACACTTCTTCTGAACATAAAATGCAAAGATAATTGAGGTGTAGACGGTAGGTTTGACCAAGTAAGAATAAGATTGAATTCTGAGTGAATTAGTAAGACGAACGGACTTGGAAAGATACGAACATAGAGTGCTTGAGGTGCAAGACCATATGCTTAATATGTAAGAAGTATGTGTGTGTGTTACATGTTTGATACGAAGTTACATGTGCATCCTGCATCATGACATGGGCACTTGCATTTGATTTGAGGTCTGCTTTGCAAAAGAACACGTGTTTACAAGAAAGGTGTAAAGTTTTGGAAAGACAAAATGGCTGCTGGTTGATCGCAGGGTATAAAAGTCACGCCTGCGAAAGCAGGGTATAAAAGCGTGATCTGTGAATCAACAGCTGGGTATAAAGTATTTTATGGGGCCGTGGACCTATCGGCACGGAAAATAAAGTATTTTATGGGGCCGTGGACCTATCAGCACGGATATATGATGTATGTAATGGGGCCGTGGACCTATCAGCACGGATATATGATATATGTAATGGGGCCGTGGACCTTTCAGCACGGGGTATAAAGTTATATGTTATGGGACCGTGGACCTTTCAGCACGGCATATAAAGTTCTGTTTGCTGTGGACTGATCACCCACAGGGTATAAAGTTATGCTACGCGAAGAATATGATATGTAAAGTGATGAAATGTTTTGTGAAATGACATGCATGACATGTTTATGAAAGAAGACATATGCATGGGTGTTGTGTGTGATTTTAAAGAAGTACATGCATCATGATACACGAAGCATAAGACTTGATATGCAAGAAATGGGGTTAGTTGATGATTTGCTTATGTGATACGTTGTTTTAGTATATGTTGTCCTCGTGTTCGTGTATCTTATATGTGCTTTATCTATTTTGAGTAATTCGTAGTAAGATGCTATTTGTTAACCCGAGCACCTTATTTTTGGGCAATGATTTATACATTGGTGACTCGTCGTGTGTGATTCCGTAAGGTGTATAGACGGGTTACTTGCTGGCGATAATTTCGCTAAGAACAGTTACTCTATTCCTTTTCAGGTGAGCTTGAATATGAGTTGATATTTATCGAGGACGATGGCGAGTGGGCTCAGTGGGAAGACGGACATGGGAATAGTTAGATGCTGGATTATTTTCTTGAGTTTGGAAACTCAATGTTATTATATTGTTCTGACATTTGTGTTAGCTAGAAGACCAAACACTTTTTTATTTCCGCTGCATTTTCTGGTTTAAATGACGATGAAGTTTTAAATTTATCAATGTTTCCGCTGATTTATCTTTCGTCATAGATGATGTATGCTTGATCCGCTTTGACGCTTCGTAGTTCTCATAGTAGACTACGGCGGGTGCACTGGTTCCGATGACGGTATCAGGCCGGGGCGCTACAGGTGGTATCAGAGCCTAGGCTTCAGATCTATCTCGGAAACTTAGGTTCATGATCTTTTAGACACCTAAGTTATGATTCTCCCTTAAGTTGACCCTTAGATATAAGTATTGATTATTCCTAGTGGTTAAGTATGATATGGGTTAGGTGTGTGCGAGCGCGTTTATCATTTAATGTCGTATTAATAGTTGGCTTACATACCTCACCCCTTCGTACGCGTTCAAGTTTTCAGTAACCCCTTGCATTTACTGAATGCTAATGCAATGTTGACCTTTTCAGAGAAATATGCCTCCAAGAAGAGATAACACATGCAACTCTGGCAATGGACAGGAGAACCAGCCACCACAGGTTGTTTTACCCCAGGTGCTCACTGATGCACTAACGGTGATTGCACAAGGGTATGTGCAACAGCATCAGCCTCCGCCCCCACCACCACCACAGCATAACATCAGGTTCTTTTATGGAGAGATGAGGAAGATGAGGGTGCCGGAGTTCGGTGGATGTACTGACCCTGAGGAGGCTCAGCACTGGTTGGCTGAGGTGGAGAAATATTTTCGGCTGGTGCAAGTACCGAATGAGGTAAAGGTGGAGGTGGCCACGCCCCTTTTAAGTGGCAAGGCTGGCGAATGGTGGGACGGAATGGTGTTGAGAATGACCCCACCAATCTCCTGGACTCAGTTTTGTGATGTTTTCCTGAAGTACTACGTACCGGAGACTGCGATATTGGACAAGATAAGAGCGTTTGACAGATTGGAGCAAGGAAGGATGACGTTGTCGGAGTATGCAGATCGTTTTCATGCTTTGGGTAAGTTTGCCCCTGCGATCATGTATGATAATCGTCTTAAGATGACGAAGTTTGAGAGGGGTTTGGACTCGAGGATACTATCGGCGATAGTGAATGCGGGGATGAAAACTTATGAGGATATGTTAGATGCGTGCTTCCGTGTTGAGAGTGATTTCCGTCGAGTAGCGGCAAGGGCAGCTGGCGCAGGAGGGTCGGATAGAGGCAAAAGGCCAAGAGAAGATGTGAGAGTGGGTGGAAGACCCGGACGTTGGATCAAGATTCCAAGGAGAGGTCCGGTTGGAAATTTTCAGAGACCTCCACCCCAGAACCAGGTGGCCCAGCAGGCTATAGGAGTATGTACACACTGCAACAGGAACCACGTCGGAGAGTGTAGGAAAGTGGTTGGAGCATGCTTCCGATGCGGTCAAGTGGGCCATATGATTAGAGATTGTCCGGAGATGAAGAAGAACAATCCTGGAGAGGCGGCTCAGCAGCCGAGGGTGAAGCCTCGAGCAAATGCCCGTGTACATCTCATGACGGACACAGATGTGCAGGAGGCTACCGATGTAGTAGCAGGTACCATTTGAATTAAGTTTAAATCTTTAATGAATTAAGTGTTTATGTGCTTAACGTTTTGTGTATAAAACTTTATATGGCCTTAGGTGCGGTCTTAGTAAATAAGATGCCTGCCAATGTACTTTTCGATAGCGGCGCAAGCCACTCCTTTGTAGCAAAGAGATTCACTAAGCACCTTGGCAGTTTGCCTGAATGGTTAGAAACTCCGTATCGCGTTCAAGCGGCCGGAGATCAGATTATGGTTTCATACCAGCTGTATCGAGATTGTGAATTGGAGTTTGAAGGACAAACATTCTCCGCCACACTGATCCCTATTCAGATGTATGACTTTGATGTCATATTAGGAATGGACTGGTTGGCCAAAAATCACGCCAATATTGATTGTCGGTTGAAGCAAGTGACAATCAAGAATGCTAAGATGGAGGAGGTAATATTTCAAGGGGAACCGGAACGAAAGAAAGTTCCTAAGAATATGTATGTGTCGGTCGCACAAGCACGCAAAGACTTGAGAAAGGGTGTTGAGGGATTCCTAGTATATGCCATGGATGTTACTCAGGAGGTATCGTCTATTGAGAAAATTCCAGTGGTCAATGAATTTCCTGATGTGTTTCCGGAAGATTTACCAGGAGTACCACCCCCGAGGGAAGTCGAGTTCGAGATAAACTTGATTCCAGGAACTGAACCTATTTCTAAAGCCCCTTATAGAATGGCTCCGGCAGAGTTGAGAGAGTTTAAGGAACAACTGCAGGAGTTGTTGGACAAGAAGTTTATCCGCCCTAGTGTATCGCCCTGGGGAGCACCTGTGTTATTTGTAAAGAAGAAAGATGGTAGCATGAGGCTTTGTATCGATTATAGGGAGTTGAATAAAGTTACCATCAAGAATAAGTATCCCCTTCCGCGAATCGAGGATTTATTTGATCAGCTCAAAGGTGCCAAGATCTTCTCGAAAATCGATCTCCGATCAGGATATCATCAGTTGCGAGTGAAGGCCGAGGACATCGCAAAGACAGCATTCCGCACAAGGTATGGCCACTATGAATTTTTAGTGATGCCATTTGGATTAACAAATGCCCCCGCAGCTTTTATGGATCTTATGAATACCGTCTTTCGAGAACAGTTGGACAAGTTTGTTGTGGTATTCATAGATGATATTCTGGTATACTCCCCTGACGAACAAACTCACACTGAGCATCTGAGAACCGTACTGGGTATTTTGAGACAGAAACAACTTTATGCTAAGTTTAGCAAGTGTGAGTTTTGGTTGAGAAGTGTGGCTTTCCTAGGTCACGTGATATCAGAAGAGGGGATTGCTGTTGACCCGAAGAAGGTGGAAGCTATAACTGAATGGCCTAGACCTACCAATGTCACGGAAGTGCGAAGTTTCTTGGGTCTAGCGGGTTATTATAGAAAATTTGTTGAGGGATTCTCAAGGATTGCCGTACCTCTCAGTCACCTTACTCAAAAGAAGTCTAAGTTCGAGTGGACGGCGGAATGCGAGCAAAGTTTCACGGAGTTTAAGAAGAGACTAACGACAGCTCCAGTATTGGCTCAACCCTCCGGAACTGATGGGTTTGTGATTTATAGTGATGCGTCAAAGAACTGCTTAGGTACGTAAACTATAGTATAAGGTTATGATCTTGTATACCCATTAAGCTTAGACTAATACCTTGTTTGTAGGTTGTGTTTTGATGCAAAACGAATGAGTCATCGCATATGCCTCAAGACAGCTAAAGCCTTACGAACAAAACTATCCCACACATGATCTTGAACTTGCCGCGGTTGTGTTCGCCTTGAAGATATGGCGGCATTATTTGTATGGAGAGAAGTGCGCGGTATTCACGGATCATAAGAGCTTAAAGTACTTGTTCTCACAGAAGGAACTAAATATGAGGCAGCGGAGATGGTTGGAATTGCTAAAAGACTATGACCTGACTATTCATTATCACCCGGGAAAGGCTAACAAGGTAGCCGACGCCTTAAGCAGGAAATCCAGCCATGCGAGGCAATCACCACTAGAGAGAGAGATTGAGGAATTTGGTTTGGATTTGGTGGAGTCCACGGTGAACGTCCTGACAGCATTGACTATCACACCGAGTTTGATTGATCGGATAAAGGAGGCTCAGAAGAAAGATAAGGCTCTAAGTGAGATAATGGAAAGGGTGAAACATAGTCAAGTTGAAGGATTTCGGACCAAAGAGGATGGGAGCTTATGGTTTAGGGAAAGATTATGCGTACCGGATGTTGACGAGCTTAGGAAGGAAGTTTTGCAAGAAGCTCATAGTTCGCGGTTATCAATACACCCCGGTAGCACCAAGAAGTATAGAGATCTCAAGCAATATTATTGGTGGTCTGGGATGAAAAGACATATTGCGGAATTCATAGAGAGGTGTTTGGTTTGTCAACAAGTCAAGGCGGAACACCAACGGCCCGGTGGATTGTTGATGCCGTTGGAAATTCCGGAATGGAAATGGGAACATGTCACAATGGATTTCATAGCTGGATTACCAAAGACAAGAAGTGGATATGACATGATTTGGGTCACCGTGGATCGTTTAACAAAGTCTGCCCATTTCCTACCCGTTTCAAGTGAAGCACCTCTTGACAAGTTAGTGAGTTTATATATGGACAGTATTGTTAGTTTGCATGGAGTCCCGGTAAGTATAGTGTCCGACCGAGATTCACAGTTCACATCTAAGTTTTGGACAGCATTTCAGAAAGCCATGGGTACAGAGTTAAGGTTGAGTACGGCGTATCATCCACAAACCGATGGACAGTCCGAGCGGACTATTCAGACCTTGGAAGATATGTTAAGGGCTTGCGTGTTGGATTTTAAAGGGAGTTGGGATGGAATGGTAAAGCTGATGGAGTTTTCTTATAACAATAGTTATCACAGCGCGATTGACATGGCTCCTTTTGAAGCTTTGTATGGAAGGAAATGTAGGTCTCCGGTTTATTGGGACGAGGTAGGTGTGAGGACCATTACTGGACCTGAGCTATTGGAGAAAACGTTAGAGAAGGTGAAAGTTATCCAGGAAAGACTTAAGACGGCTCAGGATCGCAACAAGAGTTGGGCAGATTCCAAACGACGACCATTGGAATTTGATGTAGGTGAAAAGGTCTACTTGAGAGTATCGCCTACAAAGGGTGTCATGCGGTTTGGAGTAAAAGGCAAGCTAAGCCCTCGATTTATTGGTCCTTACGAAATACTTGAGAAAGTGGGAGCCTTGGCATATAGGTTGGCATTACCTCCGGTGTTGGCGCAAGTTCACAATGTATTCCACGTGTCACAATTAAGAAAGTATGTGGCGGATCCAAGTCATGTACTTGAAGCTCAACCTTTGGAACTCCAGGATGATGTTAAATATGAGGAGATACCCGTGAAAATTGTGGACCGAAAAGATCAAGTGTTGAGGAGGCAAGTGATTCCATATGTAAAGGTCCAGTGGAGCAACCACACGGAACGTGAAGCCACTTGGGAGCTCGAAGAACAGATGCGGGAGAAGTATCCTCAACTCTTTGACTAAGGTACGTAAGTTTCGAGGACGAAACTTTTTGTAAGGGAGGTGGAATGTTACACCCCATGACTTTTAAGCACGACTTTCAACACTCTAGGTCAACCTTGAATGCAACTTAATTAATGGTGTAGATTGTGAAATTTAGTTACTTAAAATATAGAAAATAAGAAGAAGGGGTTAAAAGTAGAATTAATAGAAAATTAAGGGAAATTACTAAACTAGTCCCTACTAAGAGATAGGGGAGTTACACAACACTTAGTATAACTCCCCATCAACCTATAGGGGGACGGTTTTTCACACCAAAAAGGAGAGGGAAACCGTAGGAAAAAGAGAGAGGAGAAAAGGAGAGGAAGAAGAAGAAGAAGAGAGGAAGGAAAGGAAGGAAAATGCCATTCTAGGTTCAATCCTTATCAAGGTTCTGCAGTAAATCCGTAAGACTAACTAGAAACCAAGGCAAGTAATCTTTCTATACGCTTTACGTAAATTTTGATACTTTAGGCCCTATGTTCTTACAAAGAGAAAACTTGAATCACACATTAGTAATCTTGTCTTGCCTATGTTAAATGCTTTATTATATGTAAGTTTTGTTGATAGTTGCATAAAGTTTTGTTCTTTGGGCCATATTTCTGAAAATAGTTGTGTGGTGATTTGTTGTTTGTCAAGCATGCCCATGAAAGTGTATATTTTAATGTGCTTATTGTCTTGTTCTATTCTTGTGTTGATTGCCTACACTTAGACGTTTGAGAGTAAGTGCAGGGAATTGAAGGATGAGTGATGGCATT
Organism: Eustoma russellianum; assembly: GCA_036186865.1. Lineage (NCBI taxonomy): Eukaryota > Viridiplantae > Streptophyta > Magnoliopsida > Gentianales > Gentianaceae > Eustoma > Eustoma russellianum. The sequence continues at coordinate 26,889,615 of AP025043.1, read as the reverse complement.
GTTGTAGACTTGTTGTGTTGGGAATGTTGATGATAATTCTTGAAGGTGGTGAATGATTGAAGGTTAAGAGTGGATATTGTTAAACATAACTAAGCATCAATTCATGATTAGAGGTGTGTTAGAACGATGAATCTAGATGGTAAGATGGATCTTGAGAGGCTTAACATGAAAGGGTTGAAGGAGGAAGATGATGGGAGGAAGTTACTGCAGGAAAACTGCAGTTTGAAACCGTCAGAACACTTCGAACACCTACATTAGGCGCTCTATGTCACATTAGGCACCTAATGTAACGTTCAATGTGTCCTGAAGCATCTCCGAACACTTCGAACACCTACATTAGGCGCTTCATGTCACATTAGGCGCCTAATGTAGCGTTCAATGTCACATTAGGCGCTTCATGTAGGCGTTCAATGCCTACGGGACATCCCCGAACACTTCGAACGCCTAGTATAGGCGCTCTATGTCACTTTAGGCGCCTCATGTGGCGTTCCAAGTATACTGGAAGTCTTTTTGACCCTTTAGGCGCCCTATGTATGTGTAGTAACTTTATACACTTCTTCTGAACATAAAATGCAAAGATAATTGAGGTGTAATTGTGGTGTAGACGGTAGGTTTGACCAAGTAAGAATAAGATTGAATTCTGAGTGAATTAGTAAGACGAACGGACTTGGAAAGATACGAACATAGAGTGTTTGAGGTGCAAGACCATATGCTTGATATGTAAGAAGTATGTGTGTGTGTTACATGTTTGATACGAAGTTACATGTGCATCCTGCATCATGACATGGGCACTTGCATTTGATTTGAGGTCTGCTTTGCAAAAGAACACGTGTTTACAAGAAAGGTGTAAAGTTTTCGAAAGACAAAATGGCTGCTGGTTGATCGCAGGGTATAAAAGTCACGCCTGCGAAAGAAGGGTATAAAAGCGTGATCTGTGAATCAACAGCAGGGTCTAAAGTATTTTATGGGGCCGTGGACCTATCAGCACGGAAAATAAAGTATTTTATGGGGCCGTGGACCTATCAGCACGGATATATGATGTATGTAATGGGGCCGTGGACCTATCAGCACGGATATATGATATATGTAATGGGGCCGTGGACCTTTCAGCACGGGGTATGAAGTTATATGTTATGGGGCAGTGGACCTTTCAGCACGGGGTATAAAGTTCTGTTTGCTGTGGACTGATCACCCACAGGGTATAAAGTTATGCTACGCGAAGAATATGATATGTAAAGTGATGAAATGTTTTGTGAAATGACATGCATGGCATGTTTATGAAAGAAGACATATGCATGGGTGTTGTGTGTGATTTTAAAGAAGTACATGCATTATGATACACGAAGCATAAGACTTGATATGCAAGAAATGGGGTTAGTTGATGATTTGCTTATGTGATACGTTGTTTTAGTATATGTTGTCCTCGTGTTCGTGTATCTTATATGTGCTTTATCTATTTTGAGTAATTCGTATTAAGATGCTATTTGTTAACCCGAGCACCTTATTTTTGGGCAATGATTTATACATTGGTGACTCGCCGTGTGTGATTCCGTAAGCTGTATAGACGGGTTACTTGCTGGCGATAATTTCGCTAAGAACAGTTACTCTATTCCTTTTCAGGTGAGCCTTAATATGAGTTGATATTTATCGAGGATGATGGCGAGTGGGCTCAGTGGGAAGACGGACATGGGAATAATTAGATGCTGGATTATTTTCTTGAGTTTGGAAACTCAATGTTATTATATTGTTCTGACATTTGTGTTAGCTAGAAGACCAAACGCTTTTTTATTTCCGCTGCATTTTCTGGTTTAAATGACGATGAAGTTTTAAATTTATCAATGTTTCCGCTGATTTATCTTTCGTCATAGATGATGTATGCTTGATCCGCTTTGACGCTTCGTAGTTCTCATAGTAGACTACGGCGGGTACACTGGTTCCGATGACGGTATCGGGCCGGGGCGCTACAAGTATGATTTCAGAAAGATTCTGGATGACATCGATCGATCTATGTGAGGGTATGATGTACATCGATCAATCTATGTCAGAGTATGATGTACATCGATCGATCTATGTCAGGGTATGATGTACAACGATCTCTGTTTAGAGATCTATGTCAGGGTATGATGTATACATAGATCTCTGTTAGAGATCTATGTGAGGGTATGATGTTGATTTCTTATTTCCAAGTATAAAACGACTTTTCAATCCTTTTCCAAACATCTTTTAAGCTTCATCAAAACATCCATATCCCAACAATCTCCTCATGTGTGAGAGATCTATCTCTCAAAATGGATTTTGTTCTAATTCCAAATTATGAAATATCTTTTTATCACATTTTCAAACATCTTTTAAATTCATCAAAACAATTCATTTTTCAACAAATACATCACTAGACAAGGGTTTTGTAAAAATATCCGCTAAAATTGGTCATGTGTGAGAACAAATTCCACACTAACCAGTTCTTTTTGTACACAACCATGAATGAAATGATATCTCACTTCAATGTGCTTAGTTCGACTATGGTGAACCGATTTTGTGCAATATTAATGGCGGAAGTGTTATCACACAATATAGGCACTTTAGAGAAGTGAATATTATAATCATTCAATGTGTTTTGCATCCATAGCAATTGTGCACAATATGAGGCATCCGACACATATTCGGATTCTGCCGTAGAAAGAGCGACATTGTTTTGTTTCTTGGAGAATCAAGAAACAAGACAATAATTAAGAAATTGACAAAGTCCCAGATATGCTCTTCCTATCAACAAGACTCCCCGCATAATCGGAGTCACAATAACTTCTCAAATCAAAACATGCATTTTTAGGATAAAATAATTCAAATTTCAAAGTACACCGAACGTATCGAAGGATACGTTTTACCGCAACTAGATATAATTCCCTAGGATCACTTTGAAATAGCACATAAGCACACTGCATGCAATATATCTGGTCTACTAGCAGTCAAGTAAAGTACTCCCTATCATGTCACGATATAATGTTACCTCAATGTGCTTTCCTTTCTCATCCTTGTCAGGCTTCAAACTTATGCTCATTGGAGTGTTCACTTGTCTCCCTTCACCAAAGTTGTACTTTTTGAGCAAGTATTTTGTGTATTTTGTTTGAGAGATGTACATACCTTCTTGAGTTTGCATGATTTTAAGTATGAGAAAGTATGTAAGCTCATCCATCATACTCATTTCGGATTCACCTTGCATCAAGCTAGCAAACTGCTTATAAAGACAAGTGTTAGTAGCACCAAAAATAATATTATCCACATATACTTGCATAATCAATTGATTTTTGCTTTGTTCTTTAATGAACAAGGTGGTGTCAACTTTACCCCTTGAAAATCCATCATTGAGAAGAAAAGTGATTAACCTCTCATACCAAGCTCTAGGAGCTTGTTTAAGGCCATAGAGAGCCTTTTTCAGTTTGAATACATGATGAGGAAAATCATGACATTGAAAGCGGGAGGTTGTGCAACATATACTTCTTCTAAAATAACACCACATTTGACATCCATTTGTTAAAGTTTAAAATCTTTACAGCAAGCATATACCAATAACATTCTAATGGCTTCAAGCTGTGCTACGGATGCAAATGTCTCATCAAAATCGATAAATTTTCTTGACGGTATCCTTGAGCAACTAGCCTAGTTTTATTTCTTGTGACATTTCCTTGTTCATCCTTTTTAATATGAAATACCCATTTGGTATCTATAATGGGATGATCAAGGGCATTAGGAAATAACTCCCAAACATCATATCTTTCGAATTGATTTAGTTCCTCTTGCATTGCCAAGATCCAATTCTCATCAAGAAGTGCATCTTTAATATTTTTGGCCCGAGAGATACAAATACATGATCTCGATATTGTCTTTGTATAGGAATACCCCTATTTAAATCACTTATGAACAACTCGTGTGTGTAAGAACTTTTGTGTTTGAAAGATCTAGAAAGTTTTGAGATATCTCCTCCAACTTCTTCATGATCACTTTCTGGAAGAGACTAATCATTTTGATCCAAATGAACATTATTTTCCGGAATAGGAGATGCATTGTCAACATTTTGTGTATCAACAAAAGGAATGTGAGAAGTATTTCTATTTGACTTACTTTGTTCATGGACATTTAGTGGAGGAGTGCCTTCAATAGGCTCTACTCTCAAATCAATGAAGATGTTCCCTCTAGGAGACTTATCAACAACTTCTTGTTGATGAGCAATCGTTGGAGTATCATCAAGAATTTCTTCTTGAGAAGAGTCAACTTCATTCTCTTCACTATCCTCGTTAAGCTTAGGTTCGTTATTGAGTGACTCATTAAACTTAATGTGGATTGATTCTTCCACCTTTTGATTTATTTTGTTAATAACACGAAATATTTTGCTATTTGAGGCATATCCTAAAAAGACACCTTCATCCGCTTTGAGGTCAAGTTTATCCAAAGTATCCTTAGTGTTAAGTATACAACACTTGCACCCGAATACTTTGAAGTACCCAATGTTGGGGACCTTGCCATTCCAAAGCTCATAAGGTGTAACATTAGGTAAGGTCTCAAATATATCTGATTGATCATATGAAAAGTGGCATTTACTGCTTCGGTCTAAAAAGACTTAGGCAAACTGAACTCATTCAACATTGCTCTAGACATTTCTTGTAGGGTTCTATTCTTTCGTTCGGCTACACCATTTTGTTGTAGAGTTCTAGGAGCTGAAAATTCATGAGTGTATCCTTTGGATACAAAAAACCTTTCAAAATCCCCATCAAACTCGCCACCACGATCACTTCTTATGGTTTTAATGGTGTCGTTCATGTGATTTTTGAATCGTTTACTTAAGTTAATGAATTCATTACATGCATCACTTTTCTTTGCAAGAAACATCACTCATGTATAACGAGTATAGTCACATACTACCACGAATCTATACTTTTTACCACCTAAACTTTTAGTGCCAATATCCCTATACAAATCCATATGTAGTAATTGTAGGGGTTTGGAGGTGGAGATATTTGTTTTGGGCTTAAAGATTGTTTTTGCAAGCTTTGCCTTTTGATAAGTGTCGCATAAGTCTTGGTTTTCAAAAGTCATTTTAGGAAGGCCTCGAAACTTTTTATTTTGACAGATAAATTTAAAGTTTTTGAAACATACGTGTTCGAGACGTCTATGCCATATGTGTCAAGTCATTCTTGGATAGACAAGATATATTTTCTGAAACCAAATCATTGATACTAAGTTTATGAATGTTTTTGAACCTCAAAGCTTCAAACAAAACAATATTGTCCTTTTTCACAATGCACTTTGTTTTCAAAAACGTAACTTCATAATTAGCATCACACAATTGACTAAGACTTATCAAATCGAATTTTAGCCCACTAACACATAGAACATCACTAAGAGAGAAGAAATAGTTACCCACAATACCATGTCCTTTGATTTGGCCTTTGCTACCTCCAAAGTGGACAACTCCTCCATCTTGCATAGTGAGTCTATGAAAAAATCTTTTGTCTCCCATCGTATGTTTGGAAGACACACTGTCCACGACTCATTGGACTTTCTTGTCCTTGCTTTCTCCATTTAGTGCTAGGGCCTACAGAAGAACTATATGATATTGGTACCTTTTTTGTTTTGGGGCTTGAGGGTTAGTAACCTTCACTACACCCTTTGGCACCTACACAAGATTTCTATTATTCTTAGACCTACAAACTCTTTCTACATGCTCTCTCTTGTTACAGTAAAAGCACGTGGGAATGTGTTTGTGAGGGTAAGAATGCTTATCATGCTTATGCAATGGCACATTTTGTGACTCTTGTTTAGGGATGATATTTCTTGGAACCAAGGAAGTAACGTTTCTCACGGATTCAACGGAAGGTTTTGACACCTTACTTGAATTTACCTTTCCTTTAGACATGTGCCTGTGTTTCTTCAAGAAGGTCTTTGACTTCTTGAAGGATGATGCGGGTTGTTTACTTGGCTTTTCCTTCTTAGACAAAGACAAGACGATAGATTTATTATTTTGTTTCATGCTTGAAGTAGATGCATCTTTTACTTCTTTTTTTTCTTAGCATTTTCCCTTTGAGAAACTTTCTTTTTCCAAAGGATTTGATGAGGAGCATTCAATTTTCAATAGTACTCAAGTGAATTTCTTGAGACTTTAGCAATTCATGCTTTTCCTCTATTGCTATCAAATGCATAGTCAAAAAGATTTCATGCTTAAGTTGCAATGCAATATGATTTTCAAGTGGATCATTGTACTCATTCATGCATGCTTTAAAATCCTTTTTGACACGCTTATACTTCATATCTAATAAATCATTTTCTTGCACTAAGTCATCCATTTCATCTTGTAATTTGTAATGAGGGGATTTAGTGCATACCTCTATGTCATCTTCAATGGCCATGAGAGAAAAGAACTCCTTTTCAAGATCATCATTAAATACTCCTGTGAGAGTTAGATTCTCATTGTCGTCGTTCGGAACCGCAAAAAAGACTCTCCCAGTGAGCTACTTCCGCTTGCAAATCCTTCTTCTTTTGGTAGATGACTTTTTTGTCTTCAGGATGCGGATCCTTCACTCGACAATCCTTAATGAAGTGACCATATATTTCAACATTTATAACACTTGTTATCTTGGTCCTTCGCTTTATCTTTATCCTTAGAGAATTTTTCTTTGATGAGCCTCTTGGCTTCATCTTCATTCTTCCATATGAATCTTTTGAAACTTCGTTCGAGAAATCCAACTTCATCGTCCGACTCCTCCGACTCGCACGCCAGGGCTTTCGATGAACTTCTAATAGAACCATTCTTTTCTTGAGCTTCAAGGTGAATCTCATAAGTGATTAGATTCCCGTAAAGCTCATCTAATATGATAGTCTCGAGATCTTTTGACTCCTCAATGGCCGTCACTTTTGCATCCACTCTCAACCTAGGCTAATTAGGAAGCAATGGTTGGGATCTTCTTGTTCAATCTTCTTCCCAAAGACTGTAAGTAAGTTGACAAGTTTGGTGAACAGTCGGATAGACTCTTCAATCTTTCCACCTTTGGGGACATTAAAGTTGAAGAATTGTTTGATCAATTGTCTCCTCTTTGCTTTTCTTACTTGAGATGTTCTCTCATGAATCATTTCTAATTTCGTCCATGCTTTATGAGCGGATTGAACACCTTGTATTTGAGCTCTTTCATTTGAGGATAAAGAGCTATTCAAAATAGCAATAGCTTTGCTGTTTATGGGAAATTGCAACTCTTCCTCCAGACTAGGATCATCAACATCAAATGGTATGGTAGAACCTTTAGAAACCTCTCTTCAAATACGATATCCATATGAACGTAGATACGTTTCCATGTTGGATTTCCATATAGGATAATTTAGAGGGTCAAACATAGGCACTTTGACATGTACATTTGATATAGAAGGATTAGTGACTCGTCTTTTTCTTCTAGAAGAGTCACCACTAGGAGAACTAGAATCTGCAAAGCAAAAGGGATCCATACATGAAAATGATCAAATCTTGCTATTTGAACGCAAACACTCAAGATTTCTCTTTAATACCAATTGTTAGATCCCTTAGAACACACTAGAAGGGGGGATGGATAGTGTGTTGACCAAGTGTGGAAATTTTTCGGATCTTTTTCAATGATGAGTTCAAACCAATACTTAGGTGTGTTCTTTAAAATGAAAAAAACTTGCAAGAACGTAGAGAACACCAAATATACAGAGGTTCAAGTCTATGACTCTACTCCTCTACCTTCTTACTCTTCACAAGAAGGATTTTTGAACAAGGGAATTGTTATTTCACTTCGGGGAAACAACAATCAAAGATAAAAATACAAGTAGGTGAACTAGTAATACACCTAGACTTTGAAACAAGAAAACCCAACTACCTTGAAGTTTAGCTTCCAAAGAACTTCTTTGCTTCTCAAAGAATTCTTGTTGTGAGTATGGTGCACCTCTACACCATCAACTAACACTTGAAGGCTTTGATTTCTTCAAACAAGAAGCATCATTGCTTCTTGACCAACAATCTACACCTTGCTCCAAGAAGAAGACTCTTCTTCTTTTACAAATCACATACTCTCATAAATAATGTAAATGAAATAAAGATACAAGTATTTTGAGAGCCAAAAGCTTGAGAGAACTTGAGAGCTTATAGGTTTAGAAAGTTGAAAATTGAAAATTGATGAAGCTCCTTGTTTTATTCACCTTCTAGCTGTTTTACATGCTGCATGAGCAAATAATGAGTTTTGTCTCTTTTGATGACATGTCCCCTTCCATGAAGATCTTCTGTTGGATGAAGTCAAGCTTCATGAAGAAGCTTCTTCTTGTAAGCTGAAAGAGAAAAGATAATAGTCCACAGGAAGAATATTGCATGTGATTTTCACTTAGAAGGAAGCCACAAATGTCAAGTTATCATAAGAAAGAGCAAGATAAAATATTTGCAGCATTCAGTCACTTGAAGCGCCTGAAATGATTAGCGAACTCCCGTTCAATGTGACATGAAGCACCTAATGTGATTAATGAACACTTGTTTAATGTAACATGAAGCGTTTAAAGTGGGCAACTCACTCATTTGAAATGAAATGAAGCGCTTGTTCTGAGCGTTCATTCTCGTTTGAAGTGAGATTTTGTTTTTTTAAAAGTCAATCAGTAACTAGTTTGATATTCGTGCTTATTTTGGGAGGGAAATAGTTACTTTTGACTTTTGTCATAAATATGAAGCGCCTTATCAAGTATTCAAAGTGTTCTGTTTCACAGACACTTTACATGAAGTGCCTTATGCAGGCGTTCAAAGTGTTCTATTTCACAGACACTTTACATGAAGCGCCTTATGTGAGCGTTCAAGGTGTTATGTTCCACAGACACTTCACATAAGGCGCCTTATCTAGGGGTTCTAAGTGTCAATTATGCAAATCATCAAAACTTAACGTATTTTAACATGTACATCCACTAGCCAGTGGATTAAAGAAATGTAAATAGAATATAACTGTTATTATAGCTGTTGGTGGCTTGAGGTTTCTTACCTCTTACAAGCCTTATAAAAGAGCTATTACTTGTACATTTTAGAGTGAGAAGTTTTGTGGGAATAACTATTGTTCTAAGGAAAGTATGAATAAAAATTTTATACAATTTTTGCCTCCAATTCTATTCTTATTTTTTTGCAATTTATGTTTCCATATTTTACAATGTGTACTCTTCCAAATGCTTTAAACACATGGTTTCACATCTTCATATTCTGCGCTTCTAAAATTCCAACAAATAAAATTATAAAAGGTCTATGATCTGATTTCATTCTATTTCTTCCTTTTTTGAGTTTTTAAATTTTTTTCTTGCGGTAGGTGTGGGTAAGCTAGCGGAGACCCTAGTTTAGAGTAAATAGTCTCTAAGATTGGCGAGGTTCCCGCCACCAAATCTGATATACGAACAGGGAAAATGTAGAAAAAAAGGTGATGACAATCTTATCTTTGATATGCAACATGTGAAATCATAAAGTCGTATATCGACAATGAGAAACAAGTAAAAAGTTCATATAGAAAACTAAAAAAAATAAAGAAAGAAAATAAAATAAAAAATAAAAGATTGAGGCATATGGAAGAAAAAGAGGATGAAACTACCACTTGAAGCTGCAATAGCATTCCCAGACTTGGGTTCACACAAGGGTTTGTTTTTTAAATCTGTTCCTGGATGAATATCTACCAAATCCAAAAATGAATTCAAAAAAAAATACACCAAAAAAGGGAGAGAAAGTTTGATTTGTACTGCTTCAGTTTCAATAATATTTCATGTCCTCAACATCAACTCTAATCATTCATGGACATCTACAATTTACCATTATGGCAGTTGATCACATAATCAAACATCGAAGCCATGACCGTGCCTATGCGTGCCGGGACTCACGCACCATCCTTACCATGCCATCCAAGCCATGACCGTGCCAAGACAAATTATAACATAGGCCCTTTCTTCTTCTTATCTTCAACTATATCTTTAACACCCCCCCTCAATTCTGACTTCTTATAAATATTGCAGATCCCTAAAGCAGAAGTCAGAAATTGTAATCTCTGTGAATTCAATGCCTTAGTAAACAAATCAGCTACTTGAAACTCAGTCTTTACTGGCATTGGCTTAATCACTCCTTCTTGATATTTGTCTCTAACCACATGACAATCCACTTCTATATGCTTTGTCCTTTCATGAAACACCGGATTTTCCACTATGTATATGGCACTCTTATTATCACAGAACAGCTCCACAGGTTCTTTCTGCTCTACCCCCAGGTCTTTTAACAGATATAGCAACCATTGTACTTCACAAGTAGCTGCAGCAAGTGACCTGTACTCAGCCTCTGAAGAGGATCTAGATACTGTAGTCTGCTTCTTTGCTTTCCAAGATACCAGAGCATCACCAAAGAACATACAATATCCTGTAACAGATCTTCTGGTTTCAGTGCAACCAGCCCAGTCTGAGTCTGAATATGCCTTAAGCAATTTCGAACCTGTGCTGGGAAACAACAGTCCCTGACCAGGATTACCTTTCAAATACCTAAGCAACCTATGACCTGCCTTCATATGCATTTCTGTGGGACAATCTAAAAACTGGCTTAACTGTTGAACAGCATATGAAATATCAGGCCTTGTAATGGTAAGATACAGTAACTTGCCAATAATCCTCCTGTAACAAGACACATCTGAAAATAAAGGTGCATCATTGTGCTCCAGTTTCAAATTTTGTTCCATAGGTGTTAGAACAGGTTTGGCTGCCAAAAAACCTGTCCCCTCTAATAATTCCAATGCATATTTTCTCTGGCAAATCATAATCCCCCCCTGAGACCTTGCCACTTCAAGCCCCAAAAAGTATCTGAGAACACCTAAATCTTTGATTTGAAACGTAGAATGTAAATGTTCCTTCAGATGCTGAATATGAGACAAAGAGTCACTAGCTACAATAATGTCATCAACATAAATGAGTAAAGCTATAAAAGAGTCTGAAGTTCTTTTAGTGAACCTATCATTTCTAGATTGCTTATATCCCTGAGACAACAAATACAAAGTAAGCTTTTCATTCCATTGTCTACTGGCTTGTTTAAGCCCATAAAGAGATTTCTGAAGCTTGCAAACTGCATTAGGAATTGATGACTGAACACCTTGAGGCAATTCCATATAAATCTCCTGATATAGATCACCATGAAGAAAGGCATTATTGATATCTAATTGATGCACATGCCAATGATTCACAGATGCCAAAGCCAAAAGTAGACGCACAGAAGTCATTTTGGCCACAGGAGAAAAAGTATCAACATAATCTATACCTGGTTGCTGAGTGTACCCCTTAGCCACAAGCCTGGCTTTGTATCTCTCAATGGAGCCATCTGCCTTGCGTTTGACCTTGTACACCCACTTACACCCAATAGGCTGCTTACCCAGTGGCAAGGGAACAATATCCCATGTATGTGTAGCCTCTAAGGCAGCTAATTCCATCTGCATAGCTTGTTGCCAAGCTGCTGATCCAGCAGCCTGCTGATACGTCACAGGTTCTTGTTCAGTACTGATATTAAGGATATATGATCTGTATTCAGGAGCCAGAGCCTCAAGTGAATGATAAGCTTGTATGGGATATGGAATTGAGGCAAGGGATTCAACAATGTCAGAGGATTGACTAAGATTGCAATAGTAATCCTGTAAGTAGGATGGTGCATGCCTTGGTCTAGCACATCTGTGATCAGAGCCTGATACTGGAGGCAAATGAACTTCCAGCTGAGTCACAGGTATTTGATCATTTGAGGGGGATCCTGATGTCTGAGAAGTAGGAGAAGATGACGCTGAAGGTAAAGGTGACCTTGAGGGAGACACAGCATCATTCGAATGATGAATATCAGGACACGATGACAATTCATGTAAGGGATGCAGCTGAGCTGGAGGTGAACAGGATGTCAAAGGAACATCCCCCACAGCATGAGGCACTGAGGCTGACATTGCTGGCACAGAAGACACATTGGAGAATGGAAAGGAATTCTCATGAAACAGAACGTCTCTTGACACAATGACAGACTTGTCTTCCAATCTTTGGAGGATATACCCCTTTGTATTCATAGGAAACCCAAGAAAAACACAAGGTACAGACCTGGGTTCAAATTTTGCCTTATGAGGAGTGGTGTCACAAGCAAACGCTAGACACCCAAACACCCTAAGATGAGCATAGACAGACTGACTTTGATGTAAAATCTCATAGGGAGTCTTATTCTGAAGTATAGGTGAAGGCATCAAGTTTATCAAATAGGTGGCATGCTGAAGGCAGAACCCCCAATACTCAATAGGCAGTGAAGCATGAAACCTAAGGGCTCTAGCCACAACCAACAGGTGCTGGTGCTTTCTTTCAACCACCCCATTCTGCTGGGGAGTATAGTTACAGGTTGTCTGATGAACCACCCCATGCTGCATATAGAACTCAGACATTTTGAACTCAAGTCCATTATCACTCCTAACAACCTTGATATGAACACCAAACTGAGTAAACACATAATGAAAGAAACTCTGCAAAATTTGCCTAACCTCAGACTTTGCTTTAAGGAGATATATCCAAGTATACCTCGAACAATCATCAACTAGAGTCAGAAAGTACCTTTGATTGTACATTGTAGGGTGTCTATAAGGGCACCAAATATCAACATGAATGACATCAAAAGGAAGCTTAGAAACCGTAACAGAATTAGGAAACAGTGACCTTTTGAGTTTAGCCAAAGGACACACTGTACAAACATTATTTTGACTAAAAGAAGGTATGTCTGGATACTGCCTATGCAACTCTTGTATTCTAGCTGATGAGGCATGCCCAAGTCTGGCATGCCAAAGATATGCATCAGAGTCAAGACTAGTAGAAGACAAAGCAGAAGGAAAAAAACATGTACTGGACACTTCACACTGCAAAGCTATACTGGAATCATGTATGTAATAAAGTCCATGATGCTTCCTAGTTGAACCAATCATCCTCCTGGACAACTGATCCTGAATCAAGCAACCAGAGTCATGAAATGAAATAAGCAAATGTGGAGAGTCAGTAAGCTTGCTGAGGGAAACAAGATTGAAAGAAAATGAAGGAACGTACAACACATCCTTTAAAACCAGACCACTATGCAAAACAACAACTCCTTTGTGAGTGGATTCAACTGTGATATTGTTAGGAAGTTTAATAGAGACATGATCAACAGGATTATAAGACTGGAACAGTGACAAGGAGCATGAAATGTGATCAGTGGCTCCTGAATCCAAGATCCACACACTCTCAGTACTAACAGATTGCTTACCTGTGGATGTACCAGTTTGTGCAGTCATAACTGCTCCTTGCACCTCCTTGTTTCCATTGCTTCCTGAAACAACATCATCAATATCCAACAATTTCAGAAGTTTATTAAACTGTTTCTGAGTAAGAGACTGAGCAGACGGGGGGAATGAAACAGACGCAGGCAACTCAGCATCACAGTTCTGATAACTTTCTTCAACCACTTCAGCCGCATTAACTTGGTTTTTAAACTTGAATCCGGGGGGAAAACCGTGTTTCCTATAGCATCTATCACTTGTATGTCCAATCATACCACAATGATTGCACTGCAATCGCTTATTTCCTTCTTGATAAAACCTTCCATTTCCTCTTCTGTATGACTGCCCTTGCTTCTTATTGGCATACGCATTTGCCACAAAACCTTCCTGATCATCACAGTTTGCAGCCAAAGCCGTAGGTGCATTGCTAAAACCAGCTGATGCACCATTATTGGTGATTTTTCTCTCAAACTTCAATGCCATTGCAAACACAGTTTTAATATCCGGCAACGGAGTCATCACAAATACTTGTGACCTCACCGGATCAAACTCATCATTTAGTCCTTTAACAAATTTTATAACATAATCACTTTCAATGAATTGATTTATCTTCTTAGTTATGTCACACACACATCGAAGGCAATCACACTTCGGTATGGATCTTAAGGAGGCCAGTTCTTCCCATAATACTTTCAGTTTCGTAAAATAATCATTTACGCTGAGGTTATCCTGCTTTACCGCATAAAATTCACACAGTAAATCTGACAATCTGAATGGATCACCACTTCCATACCTCATAACTAGATCGTTCCATACATCTAACGCATTATCATACCACATTATACTTTGTGCAATTGAAGGAGAAACGCAGTTCATGATCCAAGACTGGATCATGGTGTTTACCTGCCTCCATTGCTGAAATTGAGGATCATTCTGCGCAGGCTTGGTCATGGATCCATCAATGAAACAGCTCTTGTTCTTTACTAACAACGCCATTTGAAATGTCCTGCTCCACGAGTAAAAATTGTGTGGATTGAGTGGAGGTTGAACCAGAACAATTGCTGGACTGTCATTCGGATGCAAGTAGTACGGACTACTTGTTGGATTCTCATTGTTCACATGATTACTTCGAGAGCTAGATGAAGCAGCACTTGCATTCGCCATATTCACACTTCAGTTAAAATGATTTACGAAAAGAAAGAATGAGGTGATGTAGAATTCGATGAACATCAATCAAGGAATCAATAGCGAAATGTCATGTCTCTGATACCATGTCAAAATTCGTGTGGAATTTAAAAACTAACGATCAAATACATCAATGTATAAGAGTAATTCCATGAAGAGAACAAAAACGCATTATGGCGCCAAAAATTAACAGCCTCAGCTCGAGGAAGAAGAAGGAGAAGTGTAAACTGAATTTTTGTAATGTTCATTCACTTCTTGTGCTACAAACAACATACGTATTTATACTAATCTAGGGAACAATCTAGAAACATAAGCTAGCTTGTGGGAGAAGACTCCGTCTAGTATTGAAACCGAGGCACACGCAGCAGAGCTACCAGACACATCAGCATGCAACACCCGTGCCAAATCTTACATGTAACCAGCGTGCCACCGTGCCAAGCGTGCCACCGTGCCAAGCGTGCCACCGTGCCAATCGTGCCATCGTGCCAACCACGCTAATTATCCCAAGCACGCCAAGCCTATATGCACCACTGTATGCCAACCGTGCCTATGCGTGCCGGGACTCACGCACCATCCTTACCATGCCATCCAAGCCATGACCGTGCCAAGACAAATTATAACATAGGCCCTTTCTTCTTCTTATCTTCAACTATATCTTTAACATGGGGTCCAAAAGTCTTGTAATTCTTTTCGGATGCTTTCTATGCATATTGTCTATTTTAAGCTTATCTTAGCTGTTTAGTTGGTCAAGAAAGGGGTTCATGTCTGGTTGGTAAAGTAATTTTTCTTTCTGCCTAAGGTTTTGTTTTATGCACATATATAGAATGTATTAGGAACGATTTTAAGACATTTTGATGAATAACAATTAAGAGAAAAATCGAGCACTTGCTCACCAAAATCATTTGTTTAAATTAAGAGTTTCTGGATTCAAGTTTCATCCTTTTAAATTCAATTAATTCCTTGAGCAAGAATTATGATCTGAATGCATCACTCGGCGTGTTTAAAAAGCTTTCTAAAGGTCTTCCAAAATTCAGGTACAAAGATTTTTGAGCAATTCAAGGTGCCGCTCAACATGTGTTAAACAAGGAGCCTAACAAGATTTTCTGGAACAGCATTCTGCAAAGAGTTTAACAAGACCCTTTGTTAGCTTTTCTTAATTTCCAGCCCTTTTTGTCTTTTTTCTGTTGTTTTTGTGTCTTCTTGTTTTTGAAGAGATCTTTAGACAGAATGTCTCTTTATTGTGCATGCATCAAGATCTTCTTGAAAACAATATACAGTAAAATCTCGGTAAAATAATATTGTAGTTACTCTGAAAATTTATTAATATGGAGAGGTATTAATAAAATCGATAAATTAATAATTTATTAATTAAAAAAGATGGTTTATATATCACTAGAAATAAAGCTTAATAAAATAATGTTTTACGACGTTATCATAAGTATCTATGTAATTATAAGAGATTTTTAGCTTATGATATTATTATACCATCGATTTATATAAGGTCTTGAAAGAAATTAGTATCTTATTAATTTATCAAAATAATTAGTTTACATAACGTGTCCAATTCAGAACCGAAGAAAATCATTATTCTATAAACAATAACAACAAGCATACTCAGTATATCCCAATGATATCAATAGCTAAAGCTAAGGTCTGAAAAGGGTGAGAGGCAGACAAAAGATACCTCTGTAGAGAAAAAGGGGTTTGAGTGATTTTCAAATACATGATTTAAATGTGCACAAAAACGAGCATAAGATAAAACGTGCATAAGATATACATGTATGCATGATACATTGCTATTACTTGCCTTATTTAACTTATATATAATGTTGCCGGACTAATGAGCCATGAAGCGTTAAAGCTTACATCATATGGCAAACATTTGTTGTGTTTATACTATTTTCAGGTGCCACCATTAATGAACTAAACTAGTTCATTAAGTGAAGTACTTAGTTAATTAAACTAAGTAGTTCATTAAAGGAAGCTACATTTGGAAAAGGCACAAAGGCAACAAGGCTAAGGAAGGAAAGTCTCCTCCTCCTCTCCTTATTAAATATACACGCCATACACATATATATACATATATTTTCAGATTTTTTGAAAAAGGCACATACACATATATTCCAACGTACTACCGACACGTTATATATTTTACGTACGTACGTTAACATCACACCATCATACTTAACTCATATTTATGAGTATATTCAGGTCTTATCTCATATGATATAAGATATGGTGATGACAAATCAAATACGACACGATAAAAGGTTATAAACCGAAAATTGTCGTATCGGGCGAATACCGAAACTTCGCCAACGTATCACGTACTTGCCATAAATAAATGGCCAGCCCCTATACTTCAAAAAGTGATAAAAATTTCGTGCACATGACCATATGTTCAGCCAAAAATACTTTCCATGTTGGCACACACATATCACCCCACATTAAGGCCAAAATGTGAAGATTCCAAGTTTAATTTTGTCACATGTTAATGGTACCATCTTAGACCAGCCAAGTGCTGAGATTTAAAGTATATATTATATATATTATGTATAACATAATATATATAACATGTGCAAAAGTTGGAATTTAAATTAGAGAAAAATCGGGTAATCGATAAATATCGAAAATTCGGTTTTCTACGTACACAACACATGGAACATTTTTGGTACATCATGTGACATGTATCTAGAAACTTTTTACATATGTTATACATCTTAAAGTGTTCTAGAAAATTAAATTAAGGGCTGATTGGAATATAACATGTGTGTATTATTAAATGTGCACTATTTTACAAAGTTTGCAAAAATAAATTCAGCACATGTATATGCCATATCACACGCCACTTCAGCCATGATGGAGCTTAGATGGAGCTTATTTGACACTTATTTGTCATTTTAATTGGTGGAAAATAAGCTACACATGATGGGTGACTTTGAAGGGGGCAACACACAAGGAAAGATTTCAAAAATGCAACACATGCTGAAAATTTTCAGCACATGTGAATAGTGGCCGAAAATTGCATCTTAATTGTGATATATTTGGCTCTTCATTTTCAAGGGATTGATATAATACTACTATGGCAATATTTTGAATATGTCTAGAATATTGCACATGCTGAAAATTTCAGCATGTGAAGGAATGAGTTGGCCGATTTTATGGTCATGAATGAGACCAATTTGTTCTCCAAATTATGTGGGATTGATTGTGAGATAATTGGCAATGTTTTTATGATTGTTTTGGCACATGTTTTAAGTGTTATTCTCAGATTTGTCTAGTCATCAAGTGATGACAACATCCAACCAATCAATGAGTGCCATGTAAGCAAAAGCTTAAGTGATCATCCAATGAGAAGGTGACAAGTAAGCAAGACCATGTCACAATGATGTCTTACATTCTCCCAAGGACTTAGAAGACAATTTTCAAGAGGGGGAAGAGAAATAGGGGTCGGCCATTACATGTTAAAAAGGAAGGAAGAAGAGCAAAACAAGAACAAGAACAAGAGTTGCAAGTTTAAGGATCAAAAGTGTTCTAGCCTTCTTCTTCTACATTCTCTTTCTTTCTTTCTTCTTGAAAGCCTATTGTATTCATATCTTTCAATCTTGAATAGGCTTGTATTAGACCACCACATATTCCATATCTTTGTAAAAGATTGATCAAGGTGTGATCAATCTTCATTCTTGCGAGGTGGTGGTGTTCGTGCGCAATTGTATTTATCATACAAGGTTTGTAAAGGGTTGGAGTTGGTGTGTAACTCCATCAACCCTGTGGTAAGGTGTTTTTGAGTTGTGTGATTAGTGTGAACCAAGGAAGGTGTTCCTTGAAGACTGGAGTAGGTTGTTGATAACCGAACCAGTATAAAATTCTTGGTGTTATTTACTTTCAGCACTGGTTTTCTGTTTCAGCACTATTTACTGTTTTTAATCACGTTCGTAAAAATAGTAAACGAATTTCAAAAATCACGAAACTTTCAGAAAATATAACCACACGTTCTAAGGTTCTTTTGGCGCAAGTTTCAACCCTTTTGGACAAGTATAAGTCATCCAAACGTCCAAAGTTCTGAGACTAGTGCAGTCTGATTTTCAGGCTTGCAAAGGTTGAGACTTTGATCGTATTTGACTAACTTCCCAAAAGAATTTTTCAAAAATGTTTCAACCCATTTAAATATAACATATAAGGGGTTAGTGGTTAAATTTTCAGAGCATTTGGAGTTGTGTACAAATTGGAATTAATTTTTCAAATCAGTGTATCGGTTCTGGCAGATTTGTGCAATCTGACCACCAACGATTTTTCAAGCGGTTAAAGGTTGAATTTTAATCTGAATTTTTTAGGAGATACTCATAACATCTGAGTCTAAGCTCTCTCCAAATTTCAGAATTTTTGAAGACCTGAAACCTAGTTTTCAAAACGTTTTGAAACTGGTCCTGAAAACAGAAACTGTTTTCAGAAGTTAGGTTTTTGGTTCAATCTAATTTTAAAAACCACATTTTCCGCACCCACTATTCAACCCCCCCTTCTAGTGGTGCCTTGCAGATCCTAAAACCTCCATCTCAAGGGATAGAGAGTTTGTTTCCAGTGAGACCCCCAGTTCTATATGTACCTACATAGATGACATAATAATAGTCATATGGTGTGCTAGCGCGCTAGTGAAAGAATTTATTGAACACAAACAGAAAGCTATTAAAATACATAACCATGTATATGTATAAAACTTGATCAACTAACACATCAAACAGTCAAATAATCAATTGGAACAACTCATAAGAATGGAATTGTAGACAATAAGAATGCACCAGAAGCATTGGGCAGAGGAAAACCGTCCAAATTTTTTCTACTTTTGCAGTTATAGGGAGTGCTCCTATTTAACAAGATGAAGCAGTTGAAAGTTAGTTACAGGCTGTAAAATTACAATAGTGCCCTTACTCACTAAACCATATAACTTTAACTACCAATGACATTCTTGTCCTTTTACTCTTTTTAAAATTCCTCCCGCACGTGCCTTCTGTAGGATCTGCAAGGCACCACTAAAATGGAGAGTTGAAAAGTGGGTGCGGAAAATGTGGTTTTTAAAATTGTTTTAAACCAAAAACCCAACTTCTGAAAACAGTTTCTGTTTTAGGATCAGTTTTGAAATATTTTGAAAACTAGGTTGTAGGTTTTCAAAAATTCTGAAATTTGGAGAGAACTTAGTCTCAGATGTTATGAGTATCTCCTAAAAATTTCAGACAAAAATTCAACCTCTAACCCCTTGAAAATCGTTGGTGGTCAGATTGCGCAAATCTGTCAGAAACGGTAGTCTGATTTGAAAAATTAATTCCTATTTATCCGTAACTCCAAATGCTCTAAAACTTTAATGACCAACCCCTTATTAGTTTTATCTAATTGGGTTGAAATAGTTTTGAAAAATTCTTTTGGGAAGATAGTCAAATATGTTCAAAGTCTCAACATTTGCAAGCCTGAAAATCAGAATGCACTAGTCTCAGTACTTTGGGCGTTTGGATGACTTATACTTGTGCAAAAGGGTTGAAACTTGCGCCAAAAGAACTTTAAGGCGTGTGGCTATGATTTTGGAAAGTTTTGTGATTTTTGAAATAAGTTTACTATTTTTAATAACGTGATTAAAAACGATGCACAGTGCTAAAAGTAAATAACAACAGGAATTTTATACTGGTTTGGTTAAAACAACCTACTCCAGTCTTCGAGGATACCTTCCTCGGTTAGCACTAAACACAAAACATAAAGAACACCTTAACACACAGGGTTGATGGAGTTACACACCAACTCCAACCCTTTACAAACTTTGTATGTGAATACAACGATCACGAACACCACCACCTTGCAATTGCAAGATTGATCACACCTTGATCAATTCTTTTACAACAATAAAGAGAGTATGTGGTGGTCTATATGAAGCCTATTCAAATTTATGAATATGAGTATAATAGGATTTTAGAGAGAAGAAAGAAAAAGAGCGTAGAAGAAGAGAGGAAAACGTTTTTAGTCTCTTAAGCTTGTAAGACTAGTGTTGTTTTTGTCTTGCCCTCTTCTTTCCTTTTATCAATGATGGCCGTCCCCTATAGCCCTCCTCTTCCTCTTTAAAATTATCTTCTAAGTCCTTGGAAGAGTATATTGCATCATTGTGACATTTTCTTGCTTACTTGGTAACTTCTTATTGGATGATCATTAAGCTCTTGCTTACTTGGCACTCATTGATTGGATGGAAGTTGTCATCATTTGATGACTAGATAAATCTGAAAATAAACCTCAAAAATCATGTGCCAATTATCCATAAAATTATTTCTATAAGTCACATAATCATCCCACATAATTAGCAAGACAACTTATCACAACTTCCATGCAAAAGTTCGGCCATTACACCTCTTCCACATGCTGAAATTTCAGCATGTGTAACATTCTCATTTAATTCAAATTATGCTAAGTTTGCTTTGATATATTCCTTGAAAATAAAGATGAAATCAATCATCATTTAATACATAACATTCTTATCAATTTTGGAATTAAAATTAATCACCAATAGGGCCATGAATTCGGCCAACATACATTCCCACACATGCTGAAATTTTCAGCATGTGTGATATTCAAAGATATCACTTTATTTAATTCATAATATATTCAAAACACTTCCATACTATCTCTCAATTAATCCACATAATTCAAGATAACAAAATATGGGTCATTAAGCGATAAAATCGTCCAGCTCTATTTTACACATGCTGAATTTTCAGCATGTGTCACAAATGTGACAAAGTTTAAAATGTTACCTTGTGTAGCTCCTTTCTTTTTATCACCAACATTGTATGCTTCATTCTTGGTCAATCAAGATGCCATCAAAGCTCCACATATGCTCCAATATAGATGGTATAGGCGTGTGATGAAGGATATACATGTGCTGAATTTTATTTTTGCAAACTTTGTAAAACAGTGCACATATAATTGTACACATATGGTACATTCCAATAGGCTCTTAATTGATTTTTCTAGAACACTTTAGAATGTATGAAGTATGTAAAAAGTGTCTAGATACATGTTATATGCCATGCCAAAAATGTTCCATGTGTTGTGTACGTAGAAAACCGAATTTTCGACGTTTATCGATTACCCGATTTTTCTCTAATTAAATTCCATATTTTCTCACATGTTATATATATTATGTTACACATAATATGCATAAATTAAAATTTAATATTCAGCACTTAGGCTGATCTAAAGTGGCGCCCAACATGTGATAAAATTGAATTTTGGAATCTCCACAATTTGGCTTTAGAGGATGATTTGTGTGTGCCAACATGGAATGATTTTGTGGCTGTACATACCATATAGCCACAAAATTTGTGGACATTTTTGAAGTGTAGGGGCTGGCCATCTATTTATGGCAAGTACGTGACACGTTGCCGAAGTTTCGGTATTCAACCGATACGACAATTTTCGGTTTAGAACATTTTAACGTGTCGTAATAAATTTGTCATCACCATGACTTATATCATATGATATAAGACCTGAATGTACTCATAAATATGAGGTAAATATAGTGGTGTGACGTTAACGTACGTTCGTAAAATATGTAACGTGTCGCTATTACGTTGGAATATATGTGTGTAGTGCCTTTTAAAAAAAATCTGATTATATATAAAAATATATATAAAAACGTGTAGACATAGGTGGCAGAGAACTTTCCATTCTTCAATTTGTTGCCTTTGTGCCTTTTCCAAATATGGCTTCCTTTAATTAACTACTTAGTTCATTTAACTAAGTACTTCACTTAATGAACTAGTTTAGTTCATTAATGGTGGCACCTGAAAATAGTTCAAACACAACAAATGTTCGCCATTTGATGTAATCTTTAAAGTTTCATGGCTCGTTAGTACGGCAACAATATATATGAAATATATAAGGCAGGTTTCATGCAAAAATGTGTCAAGTCATAAAACGTGTCATGCATTTATTTAGTACACGTTATTTAAATCATGCATTTTGTAATCACTCAAATCCCTTTTTCTAAAAAATCTCCCCTTTTTGATGATTTACAAAATAACCTGCGTTCATGATTTAAATATTGTCACTCCCCCTCCAATCGTGCACAAATTCAAATTTGAATTTTGAATTCTCTCCCCCTTGATTTGTGCAATTAATGTTTCTCTCTCCCCCTTAAATCATGCATTCTCTCCCCTTTTATTTTGGAAAGACAATCAAAAGCACATGTAAAGATGAAAATAGAAAAAAATCATGCATTTCAAATAACATCAAAAGTGCGTTCTTAAGGGTTATTTATTTAACCCTTTGAGAATATCCCTTTTGGTACCCAAATTTGGGTGACCTTTCTAGGTCTTCCAAAAGGTAAGAAAGATGATGAAAATGCAACATAATATACGTTAGGGGCAAATGCGTTTGGCCTTTGGCCGAGAATCCCATCATGCATATAGTGTGGTTTTTGTTTTTGATATGCATTTCGGTTTGCATGCACGGGGTCTGATCTAGATGCATTTTTATGATATGAATGTCGCATATGCATCAATGGTCTCTTTTCATATTTTTACAATGCAAAGTTATATCTCGTATGATATGAAGATGAAGCACAATGAGATGTCATAGGGGAAGGTCTAGGCGTGTTATTAATTTTCTTTTTAATAGACAAACGATTAACTATGTAGCATGCACAATTAATGGCTTCCGTCCATAAAAATCTAGGCAATTTATTCTCACACAACATGGTTCTAGCAATTTCTTGTAATGTCCTATTCTTTCTTTCTACTACTCCATTTAATTGTGGAGTTCTACGTGGCGAAAACTCGTGTTTAATTCCTTTTTCTTCGCAAAATGAAATCATGTCCTTGTTTTTAAATTCACCGCCTCTATCGCTTCTTATCCTTTTCACATTGACACCATATTGATTTTCAAGTTGTTTTATTAGTTTCGCAATCTCAATGGCACTATCATCCTTATGTGTAAGAAACAAAGTCCAAGTATAACGAGAAAAATCATCAACAATCACACAAGCATAGTGACGTCCACCAAGACTCGTAGTGCGACTAGGACCAAACAAATCAATGTGTAATAATTCTAAAACTCTAGTTGTGCTTATTTTATTTTTAGGTTTTAGTGACTCGCGTGTTTGATTGCGTTTTATGCAAAATTCACACAACTGAAAGTTGTCTAAATCAAGGGTAGGCAATCCTCGTATTAGGTTCTTTCATTGGAGTTTTTTAAGTGTATAAATGCCAATATGTCCTAAACGTCTATGCCATAAATTTACGTTTGGTTCATTTGACACGAAACATTTAACCTTAGCGTCTACCATATCATCCATAGAAAGTGTAAAGATGTTTCCTTCCCGTTTTCCTTTCAGCACTACTTCTTCATTTTTATTTATGATATTGCAATAGAGGTGAGTAAAGCACACATTGAAACCATTATCAATAAATTGTGAAATGCTAAGAAGATTATAGGATAAGTTGCTTACCAAAAAGACGTTGGAGATTTGAAGGGCGCTTGGGTTTCCAATTGTACCTTTTCCGATGATCTTGCCTTCATTGTTGTCTCCAAAGGTCACGGATCCGCCTTTTGTGACCTTCTTCAATTTAATGAACAAGCTCGGGTCACCTATCATATGCCTCAAGCAACCACTGTCAAGGAACCACTTGATAGATTTGTCTTTTAATGTGTGGGTTCCCTGCAATGTACACAAGTGATTTAGGTACCCTTTTAATTTTGGGTCCTTACGAGTTAGTTATTCACCTCTTAGTAAAAATATCTTTCGGTGCCCATACTTGGGTGATCTTTCTCGGTCTAGAAAATGGCAAGAATGTAGATGAAGGTGCAATGTAGTAGACATGTGGTGAGTGAACATTGGGCCTTTGGCCGAGAACTCCTTTATATGCATCATATTGATTTCGTTTTTGATATGTCCTTGTGTTGGTGTGCATAGTGTGTGATCTAGATGGATGAAATGAATGTCGTGTATGCATCATTTGTTTCTTCTCATATCTATATGGCACATAATTATACTTTGCACGTGATGAGAAAGAAGAAGTGCGATGAGGTATAATAGGTGACTCGCTAGTTTTGGTTTACCTTCTTAGGCTTTTCAATCCTTTTGAACACATATGGTTCCTTAGATGAAGATAAGACAAAGTTTGTAGATTTATTTTGTTCCTCATTATCTTCAAGGTACTCTAATTCAGTTTTGTCACTTTCATGCTTTTGCGAAGAAATGAGACGATCTAGCGTGCAAGTTTCTCTATCAAATTGTTTTACCGTCTTTTCTAGATCTTTGTTTCTCGATCTCAAATCTGAGATCTCGGCTTACATTACCATATTTTTTGATTTCAAGGATTGAATTTCAGATCTCATGACATAATCGAATTTGACGACTCCTCTTTTGAATCGTTTAATTGACATACAAGATTTGCGTTAGAGGATTCTAACGATTTCTTGTCTTCAATTAAGCGTTTCTTTTCTTTTGCAAGAGTTCTAGCAAACTTATGTAATTCAAGATATTCAACATACAAATCATTAAAAGATAGTTCAGAATCGGAATCGGAATTGGAATTTACCTCATTATCAAAGGGTGGAGACCTTTGCCTTGACATACCTTCTTGCTCTGTTTTATCGCTAGTGGTTGCCATCTTACTAAGATCGTTGGATCCTTTTGTTGTGAGTGTTCCTGTGCTCTGATACCACTTCTAAGATCTGCAAGGCACCATTAGAAGCGGGGTTGAAAAGTAGGTGCGGAAAATGTGGTTTTTAAAATTGTTTTAAACCAAAAACCCAACTTCTGAAAACAGTTTCTGTTTTCAGGACCAGTTTTGAAACATTTTGAAAACTAGGTTGCAGGTTTTCAAAAATTTTGCAATTTGGATAGAACTTAGTCTCAGATGTTTTGAGTATCTCCTAAAAATTTCAGATTAAAATTCAACCTCTAACCCCTTGAAAACCCGTTGGTGGTCAGATTGCGCAAATCTGCCAGAAACGGTAGTCTGATTTGAAAAATTAATTCCTATTTATCCGTAACTCTAAATTCTCTGAAAATTGAATGACTAATCCCTTATTATTTGTATTTAATTGGGTTGAAAAAGGTTTGAAAAATTCTTTTGGGAAGATAGTCAAATACGTTCAAAGTCTCAACCTTTGCAAGCCTGAAAATCAGACTGCACTAGTCTCAGTACTTTGGGTGTTTGGGTGACTTATACTTGTCCAAAAGGGTTAAAAATTTCGTCAAAAGAACCTTAAGACGTGTGGCTATGATTCTGAAAAGTTTTGTGATTTTTTAAATTCGTTTACTATTTTTAATAATGTGATTAAATACGATGCACAGTGCTGAAACTGAAAGTAAGTGCTGAAAGTAAATAACACCAGGAATTTTATACTGGTTTGGTTAAAACAACCTACTCCAGTCTTCGAGGATACCTTCCTCGGTTAGCACTAAACACAAAACATAAAGAACACCTTAACACACAGGGTTGATGGAGTTACACACCAACTCCAACCCTTTACAAACTTTGTATGTGAATACAACCATCACGAACACCACCACCTTGCAAGTGCAAGATTGATCACACCTTGATCAATCTTTTACAATAATAAAGAGAGTATGTGGTGGTCTATATGAAGCCTATTCAAATTTATGAATATGAGTATAATAGGATTTTAGAGAGAAGAAAGAAAAAGACCGTAGAAGAAGAGAGGAAAACGTTTTTAGTCTCTTAAGCTTGTAAGACTAGTGTTGTTTTTGTCTTGCCCTCTTCTTTCCTTTTATCAATGATGGCCGTCCCCTATAGCCCTCCTCTTCCTCTTGAAAATTATCTTTCAAATCCTTGGAAGAGTATATTGCATCATTGTGACATTTTCTTGCTTACTTGGTAACTTCTTATTGGATGATCATTAAGCTCTTGCTTACTTGGCACTCATTGATTGGATGGAAGTTGTCATCATTTGATGACTAGATAAATCTGAAAATAAACCTCAAAAAGCATGTGCCAATTATCCATAAAATTATTTCCATAAGTCACATAATCATCCCACATAATTAGCAAGACAACTTATCACAACTTCCATGCAAAAGTTCGGCCATTACACCTCTTCCACATGCTGAAATTTCAGCATGTGTAACATTCTCATTTAATTCAAATTATGCTAAGTTTGCTTTGATATATTCCTTGAAAATAAAGATGAAATCAATCATCATTTAATACATAACATTCTTATCAATTTTGGAATTAAAATTAATCACCAATAGGGCCATGAATTCGGCCAACATACATTCCCACACATGCTGAAATTTTCAGCATGTGTGATATTCAAAGATATCACTTTATTTAATTCATAATATATTCAAAACACTTCCATACTATCTCTCAATTAATCCACATAATTCAAGATAACAAAATATGGGTCATTAAGCGATAAAATCGGCCAGCTCTATTTTACACATGCTGAATTTTCAGCATGTGTCACAAATGTGACAAAGTTTAAAATGTTACCTTGTGTAGCTCCTTTCTTTTTATCACCAACATTGTATGCTTCATTCTTGGCCAATCAAGATGCCAACAAAGCTCCACATATGCTCCAATATAGATGGTATAGGCGTGTGATGAAGGATATACATGTGCTGAATTTTATTTTTGCAAACTTTGTAAAACAGTGCACATATAATTGTACACATATGGTACATTCCAATAGGCTCTTAATTGATTTTTCTAGAACACTTTAGAATGTATGAAGTATGTAAAAAGTGTCTAGATACATGTTATATGCCATGCCAAAAATGTTCCATGTGTTGTGTACGTAGAAAACCGAATTTTCGACGTTTATCGATTACCCGATTTTTCTCTAATTAAATTCCATATTTTCTCACATGTTATATATATTATGTTACACATAATATGCATAAATTAAACTTTAATATTCAGCACTTAGGCTGATCTAAAGTGGCGCCCAACATGTGATAAAATTGAATTTTGGAATCTCCACAATTTGGCCTTAGAGGATGATTTGTGTGTGCCAACATGGAATGATTTTGTGGCTGTACATACCATATAGCCACAAAATTTGTGGACATTTTTGAAGTGTAGGGGCTGGCCATCTATTTATGGCAAGTACGTGACACGTTGTCGAAGTTTCGGTATTCAACCGATACGACAATTTTCGGTTTAGAACATTTTAACATGTCGTAATAAATTTGTCATCACCATGACTTATATCATATGATATAAGACCTGAATGTACTCATAAATATGAGGTAAATATAGTGGTGTGACGTTAACGTACGTTCGTAAAATATGTAACGTGTCGCTATTACGTTGGAATATATGTGTGTAGTGCCTTTTAAAAAAAATCTGATTATATATAAAAATATATATAAAAACGTGTAGACATAGGTGGCAGAGAACTTTCCATTCTTCAATTTGTTGCCTTTGTGCCTTTTCCAAATATGGCTTCCTTTAATTAACTACTTAGTTCATTTAACTAAGTACTTCACTTAATGAACTAGTTTAGTTCATTAATGGTGGCACCTGAAAATAGTTCAAACACAACAAATGTTCGCCATTTGATGTAATCTTTAAAGTTTCATGGCTCGTTAGTACGGCAACAATATATATGAAATATATAAGGCAGGTTTCATGCAAAAACGTGTCAAGTCATAAAACGTGCCATGCATTTATTTAGTACACGTTATTTAAATCATGCATTTTGTAATCACTCAAATCCCTTTTTCTAAACAATCTCCCCTTTTTGATGATTTACAAAATAACCTGCGTTCATGATTTAAATATTGTCACTCCCACTCCAATCGTGCACAAATTCAAATTTGAATTTTGAATTCTCTCCCCCTTGATTTGTGCAATTAATGTTTCTCTCTCCCCCTTAAATCATGCATTCTCTCCCCTTTTATTTTGGAAAGACAATCAAAAGCACATGTAAAGATAAAAATAGAAAAAAATCATGCATTTCAAATAACATCAAAAGTGCGTTCTTAAGGGTTATTTATTTAACCCTTTGAGAATATCCCTTTTGGTACCCAAATTTGGGTGACCTTTCTAGGTCTTCCAAAAGGTAAGAAAGATGATGAAAATGCAACATAATATACGTTAGGGGCAAATGCGTTTGGCCTTTGGCCGAGAATCCCATCATGCATATAGTGTGGTTTTTGTTTTTGATATGCATTTCGGTTTGCATGCACGGGGTCTGATCTAGATGCATTTTTATGATATGAATGTCGCATATGCATCAATGGTCTCTTTTCATATTTTTACAATGCAAAGTTATATCTCGTATGATATGAAGATGAAGCACAATAAGATGTCATAGGGGAAGGTCTAGGCGTGTTATTAATTTTCTTTTTAATAGACAAACGATTAACTATGTAGCATGCACAATTAATGGCTTCCGTCCATAAAAATCTAGGCAATTTATTCTCACACAACATGGTTCTAGCAATTTCTTGTAATGTCCTATTCTTTTTTTCTACTACTCCATTTAATTGTGGAGTTCTACGTGGCGAAAACTCGTGTTTAATTCCTTTTTCTTCGCAAAATGAAATCATGTCCTTGTTTTTAAATTCACCGCCTCTATCGCTTCTTATCCTTTTCACATTGACACCATATTGATTTTCAAGTTGTTTTATTAGTTTCGCAATCTCAATGGCACTATCATCCTTATGTGTAAGAAACAAAGTCCAAGTATAACGAGAAAAATCATCAACAATCACACAAGCATAGTGACGTCCACCAAGACTCGTAGTGCGACTAGGACCAAACAAATCAATGTGTAATAATTCTAAAACTCTAGTTGTGCTTATTTTATTTTTAGGTTTTAGTGACTCGCGTGTTTGATTGCGTTTTATGCAAAATTCACACAACTGAAAGTTGTCTAAATCAAGGGTAGGCAATCCTCGTATTAGGTTCTTTCATTGGAGTTTTTTAAGTGTAGAAATGCCAATATGTCCTAAACGTCTATGCCATAAATTTACGTTTGGTTCATTTGACATGAAACATTTAACCTTAGCGTCTACCATATCATCCATAGAAAGTGTAAAGATGTTTCCTTCCCGTTTTCCTTTCAGCACTACTTCTTCATTTTTATTTATGATATTGCAATAGAGGTGAGTAAAGCACACATTGAAACCATTATCAATAAATTGTGAAATGCTAAGAAGATTATAGGATAAGTTGCTTACCAAAAAGACGTTGGAGATTTGAAGGGCGCTTGGGTTTCCAATTGTACCTTTTCCGATGATCTTGCCTTCATTGTTGTCTCCAAAGGTCACGGATCCGCCTTTTGTGACCTTCTTCAATTTAATGAACAAGCTCGGGTCACCTGTCATGTGCCTCAAGCAACCACTGTCAAGGAACCACTTGATAGATTTGTCTTTTAATGTGTGGGTTCCCTGCAATGTACACAAGTGATTTAGGCACCCTTTTAATTTTGGGTCCTTACGAGTTAGTTATTCACCTCTTAGTAAAAATATCTTTCGGTGCCCATACTTGGGTGATCTTTCTCGGTATAGAAAATGGCAAGAATGTAGATGAAGGTGTAATGTAGTAGACATGTGGTGAGTGAACATTGGGCCTTTGGTCGAGAACTCCTTTATATGCATCATATTGATTTCGTTTTTGATATGTCCTTGTGTTGGTGTGCATAGTGTGTGATCTAGATGGATGAAATGAATTTCGTGTATGCATCACTTGTTTCTTCTCATATCTATATGGCACATAATTATACTTTGCACGTGATGAGAAAGAAGAAGTGCGATGAGGTATAATAGGTGACTCGCTAGTTTTGATGTTTACCTTCTTAGGCTTTTCAATCCTTTTGAACACATATGGTTGCTTAGATGAAGATAAAACAAAGTTTGTAGATTTATTTTGTTCCTCATTATCTTCAAGGTACTCTAATCCAGTTTTGTCACTTTCATGCTTTTGCGAAGAAATGAGACAATCTAGCGTGCAAGTTTCTCTATCAAATTGTTTTACCGTCTTTTCTAGATCTTTGTTTCTCGATCTCAAATCTGAGATCTCGGCTTACATTACCATATTTTTTGATTTCAAGGATTGAATTTCAGATCTCATGACATAATCGAATTTGACGACTCCTCTTTTGAATCGTTTAATTGACATACAAGATTTGCGTTAGAGGATTCTAACGATTTCTTGTGTTCAATTAAGCGTTTCTTTTCTTTTGCAAGAGTTCTAGCAAACTTATGTAATTCAAGATATTCAACATACAAATCATTAAAAGATAGTTCAGAATCGGAATCGGAATTGGAATTTACCTCATTATCAAAGGGTGGAGACCTTTGCCTTGACATACCTTCTTGCTCTGTTTTATCGCTAGTGGTTGCCATCTTACTAAGATCGTTGGATCCTTTTGTTGTGAGTGTTCCTGTGCTCTGATACCACTTCTAAGATCTGCAAGGCACCATTAGAAGCGGGGTTGAAAAGTAGGTGCGGAAAATGTGGTTTTTAAAATTGTTTTAAACAAAAAACCCAACTTCTGAAAACAGTTTCTGTTTTCAGGACCAGTTTTGAAACATTTTGAAAACTAGGTTGCAGGTTTTCAAAAATTTTGCAATTTGGATAGAACTTAGTCTCAGATGTTTTGAGTATCTCCTAAAAATTTCAGATTAAAATTCAACCTCTAACCCCTTGAAAACCCGTTGGTGGTCAGATTGCGCAAATCTGCCAGAAACGGTAGTCTGATTTGAAAAATTAATTCCTATTTATCCGTAACTCTAAATTCTCTGAAAATTGAATGACTAATCCCTTATTATTTGTATTTAATTGGGTTGAAAAAGGTTTGAAAAATTCTTTTGGGAAGATAGTCAAATACGTTCAAAGTCTCAACCTTTGTAAGCCTGAAAATCAGACTGCACTAGTCTCAGTACTTTGGGTGTTTGGGTGACTTATACTTGTCCAAAAGGGTTAAAAATTTCGTCAAAAGAACCTTAAGACGTGTGGCTATGATTCTGAAAAGTTTTGTGATTTTTTAAATTCGTTTACTATTTTTAATAATGTGATTAAATACGATGCACAGTGCTGAAACTGAAAGTAAGTGCTGAAAGTAAATAACACCAGGAATTTTATACTGGTTTGGTTAAAACAACCTACTCCAGTCTTCGAGGATACCTTCCTCGGTTAGCACTAAACACAAAACATAAAGAACACCTTAACACACAGGGTTGATGGAGTTACACACCAACTCCAACCCTTTACAAACTTTGTATGTGAATACAACGATCACGAACACCACCACCTTGCAAGTGCAAGATTGATCACACCTTGATCAATCTTTTACAATAATAAAGAGAGTATGTGGTGGTCTATATGAAGCCTATTCAAATTTATGAATATGAGTATAATAGGATTTTAGAGAGAAGAAAGAAAAAGAGCGTAGAAGAAGAGAGGAAAACGTTTTTAGTCTCTTAAGCTTGTAAGACTAGTGTTGTTTTTGTCTTGCCCTCTTCTTTCCTTTTATCAATGATGGCCGTCCCCTATAGCCCTCCTCTTCCTCTTGAAAATTATCTTCTAAATCCTTGGAAGAGTATATTGCATCATTGTGACATTTTCTTGCTTACTTGGTAACTTCTTATTGGATGATCATTAAGCTCTTGCTTACTTGGCACTCATTGATTGGATGGAAGTTGTCATCATTTGATGACTAGATAAATCTGAAAATAAACCTCAAAAAGCATGTGCCAATTATCCATAAAATTATTTCCATAAGTCACATAATCATCCCACATAATTAGCAAGACAACTTATCACAACTTCCATGCAAAAGTTCGGCCATTACACCTCTTCCACATGCTGAAATTTCAGCATGTGTAACATTCTCATTTAATTCAAATTATGCTAAGTTTGCTTTGATATATTCCTTGAAAATAAAGATGAAATCAATCATCATTTAATACATAACATTCTTATCAATTTTGGAATTAAAATTAATCACCAATAGGGCCATGAATTCGGCCAACATACATTCCCACACATGCTGAAATTTTCAGCATGTGTGATATTCAAAGATATCACTTTATTTAATTCATAATATATTCAAAACACTTCCATACTATCTCTCAATTAATCCACATAATTCAAGATAACAAAATATGGGTCATTAAGCGATAAAATCGGCCAGCTCTATTTTACACATGCTGAATTTTCAGCATGTGTCACAAATGTGACAAAGTTTAAAATGTTACCTTGTGTAGCTCCTTTCTTTTTATCACCAACATTGTATGCTTCATTCTTGGCCAATCAAGATGCCAACAAAGCTCCACATATGTTCCAATATAGATGGTATAGGCGTGTGATGAAGGATATACATGTGCTGAATTTTATTTTTGCAAACTTTGTAAAACAGTGCACATATAATTGTACACATATGGTACATTCCAATAGGCTCTTAATTGATTTTTCTAGAACACTTTAGAATGTATGAAGTATGTAAAAAGTGTCTAGATACATGTTATATGCCATGCCAAAAATGTTCCATGTGTTGTGTACGTAGAAAACCGAATTTTCGACGTTTATCGATTACCCGATTTTTCTCTAATTAAATTCCATATTTTCTCACATGTTATATATATTATGTTACACATAATATGCATAAATTAAACTTTAATATTCAGCACTTAGGCTGATCTAAAGTGGCGCCCAACATGTGATAAAATTGAATTTTGGAATCTCCACAATTTGGCCTTAGAGGATGATTTGTGTGTGCCAACATGGAATGATTTTGTGGCTGTACATACCATATAGCCACAAAATTTGTGGACATTTTTGAAGTGTAGGGGCTGGCCATCTATTTATGGCAAGTACGTGACACGTTGTCGAAGTTTCGGTATTCAACCGATACGACAATTTTCGGTTTAGAACATTTTAACGTGTCGTAATAAATTTGTCATCACCATGACTTATATCATATGATATAAGACCTGAATGTACTCATAAATATGAGGTAAATATAGTGGTGTGACGTTAACGTACGTTCGTAAAATATGTAACGTGTCGCTATTACGTTGGAATATATGTGTGTAGTGCCTTTTAAAAAAATCTGATTATATATAAAAATATATATAAAAACGTGTAGACATAGGTGGCAGAGAACTTTCCATTCTTCAATTTGTTGCCTTTGTGCCTTTTCCAAATATGGCTTCCTTTAATTAACTACTTAGTTCATTTAACTAAGTACTTCACTTAATGAACTAGTTTAGTTCATTAATGGTGGCACCTGAAAATAGTTCAAACACAACAAATGTTCGCCATTTGATGTAATCTTTAAAGTTTCATGGCTCGTTAGTACGGCAACAATATATATGAAATATATAAGGCAGGTTTCATGCAAAAACGTGTCAAGTCATAAAACGTGCCATGCATTTATTTAGTACACGTTATTTAAATCATGCATTTTGTAATCACTCAAATCCCTTTTTCTAAACAATCTCCCCTTTTTGATGATTTACAAAATAACCTGCGTTCATGATTTAAATATTGTCACTCCCGCTCCAATCGTGCACAAATTCAAATTTGAATTTTGAATTCTCTCCCCCTTGATTTGTGCAATTAATGTTTCTCTCTTCCCCTTAAATCATGCATTCTCTCCCTTTTTATTTTGGAAAGACAATCAAAAGCACATGTAAAGATAAAAATAGAAAAAAATCATGCATTTCAAATAACATCAAAAGTGCGTTCTTAAGGGTTATTTATTTAACCCTTTGAGAATATCCCTTTTGGTACCCAAATTTGGGTGACCTTTCTAGGTCTTCCAAAAGGTAAGAAAGATGATGAAAATGCAACATAATATACGTTAGGGGCAAATGCGTTTGGCCTTTGGCCGAGAATCCCATCATGCATATAGTGTGGTTTTTGTTTTTGATATGCATTTCGGTTTGCATGCACGGGGTCTGATCTAGATGCATTTTTATGATATGAATGTCGCATATGCATCAATGGTCTCTTTTCATATTTTTACAATGCAAAGTTATATCTCGTATGATATGAAGATGAAGCACAATGAGATGTCATAGGGGAAGGTCTAGGCGTGTTATTAATTTTCTTTTTAATAGACAAACGATTAACTATGTAGCATGCACAATTAATGGCTTCCGTCCATAAAAATCTAGGCAATTTATTCTCACACAACATGGTTCTAGCAATTTCTTGTAATGTCCTATTCTTTTTTTCTACTACTCCATTTAATTGTGGAGTTCTACGTGGCGAAAACTCGTGTTTAATTCCTTTTTCTTCGCAAAATGAAATCATGTCCTTGTTTTTAAATTCACCGCCTCTATCGCTTCTTATCCTTTTCACATTGACACCATATTGATTTTCAAGTTGTTTTATTAGTTTCGCAATCTCAATGGCACTATCATCCTTATGTGTAAGAAACAAAGTCCAAGTATAACGAGAAAAATCATCAACAATCACACAAGCATAGTGACGTCCACCAAGACTCGTAGTGCGACTAGGACCAAACAAATCAATGTGTAATAATTCTAAAACTCTAGTTGTGCTTATTTCATTTTTAGGTTTTAGTGACTCGCGTGTTTGATTGCCTTTTATGCAAAATTCACACAACTGAAAGTTGTCTAAATCAAGGGTAGGCAATCCTCGTATTAGGTTCTTTCATTGGAGTTTTTTAAGTGTAGAAATGCCAATATGTCCTAAACGTCTATGCCATAAATTTACGTTTGGTTCATTTGACATGAAACATTTAACCTTAGCGTCTACCATATCATCCATAGAAAGTGTAAAGATGTTTCCTTCCCGTTTTCCTTTCAGCACTACTTCTTCATTTTTATTTATGATATTGCAATAGAGGTGAGTAAAGCACACATTGAAACCATTATCAATAAATTGTGAAATGCTAAGAAGATTATAGGATAAGTTGCTTACCAAAAAGACGTTGGAGATTTGAAGGGCGCTTGGGTTTCCAATTGTACCTTTTCCGATGATCTTGCCTTCATTGTTGTCTCCAAAGGTCACGGATCCGCCTTTTGTGACCTTCTTCAATTTAATGAACAAGCTCGGGTCACCTGTCATGTGCCTCAAGCAACCACTGTCAAGGAACCACTTGATAGATTTGTCTTTTAATGTGTGGGTTCCCTGCAATGTACACAAGTGATTTAGGTACCCTTTTAATTTTGGGTCCTTACGAGTTAGTTATTCACCTCTTAGTAAAAATATCTTTCGGTGCCCA
The DNA here is from genome assembly GCA_036186865.1 of Eustoma russellianum. Lineage (NCBI taxonomy): Eukaryota > Viridiplantae > Streptophyta > Magnoliopsida > Gentianales > Gentianaceae > Eustoma > Eustoma russellianum. The sequence continues at coordinate 26,853,910 of AP025043.1, read as the reverse complement.
TACTTGGGTGATCTTTCTCGGTCTAGAAAATGGCAAGAATGTAGATGAAGGTGCAATGTAGTAGACATGTGGTGAGTGAACATTGGGCCTTTGGCCGAGAACTCCTTTATATGCATCATATTGATTTCGTTTTTGATATGTCCTTGTGTTGGTGTGCATAGTGTGTGATCTAGATGGATGAAATGAATGTCGTGTATGCATCATTTGTTTCTTCTCATATCTATATGGCACATAATTATACTTTGCACGTGATGAGAAAGAAGAAGTGCGATGAGGTATAATAGGTGACTCGCTAGTTTTGGTTTACCTTCTTAGGCTTTTCAATCCTTTTGAACACATATGGTTCCTTAGATGAAGATAAGACAAAGTTTGTAGATTTATTTTGTTCCTCATTATCTTCAAGGTACTCTAATTCAGTTTTGTCACTTTCATGCTTTTGCGAAGAAATGAGACGATCTAGCGTGCAAGTTTCTCTATCAAATTGTTTTACCGTCTTTTCTAGATCTTTGTTTCTCGATCTCAAATCTGAGATCTCGGCTTACATTACCATATTTTTTGATTTCAAGGATTGAATTTCAGATCTCATGACATAATCGAATTTGACGACTCCTCTTTTGAATCGTTTAATTGACATACAAGATTTGCGTTAGAGGATTCTAACGATTTCTTGTCTTCAATTAAGCGTTTCTTTTCTTTTGCAAGAGTTCTAGCAAACTTATGTAATTCAAGATATTCAACATACAAATCATTAAAAGATAGTTCAGAATCAGAATCGGAATTGGAATTTACCTCATTATCAAAGGGTGGAGACCTTTGCCTTGACATACCTTCTTGCTCTGTTTTATCGCTAGTGGTTGCCATCTTACTAAGATCGTTGGATCCTTTTGTTGTGAGTGTTCCTGCGCTCTGATACCACTTCTAAGATCTGCAAGGCACCATTAGAAGCGGGGTTGAAAAGTAGGTGCAGAAAATGTGGTTTTTAAAATTGTTTTAAACCAAAAACCCAACTTCTGAAAACAGTTTCTGTTTTCAGGACCAGTTTTGAAACATTTTGAAAACTAGGTTGCAGGTTTTCAAAAATTTTGCAATTTGGATAGAACTTAGTCTCAGATGTTTTGAGTATCTCCTAAAAATTTCAGATTAAAATTCAACCTCTAACCCCTCGAAAAACCGTTGGTGGTCAGATTGCGCAAATCTGCCAGAAACGGTAGTCTGATTTGAAAAATTAATTCCTATTTATCCGTAACTCTAAATTCTCTGAAAATTGAATGACTAACCCCTTATTATTTGTATTTAATTGGGTTGAAAAAGGTTTGAAAAATTCTTTTGGGAAGATAGTCAAATACGTTAAAAGTCTCAACCTTTGCAAGCCTGAAAATCAGACTGCACTAGTCTCAGTACTTTGGGTGTTTGGGTGACTTATACTTGTCCAAAAGGGTTAAAAATTTCGTCAAAAGAACCTTAAGACGTGTGGCTATGATTCTGAAAAGTTTTGTGATTTTTTAAATTCGTTTACTATTTTTAATAATGTGATTAAATACGATGCACAGTGCTGAAACTGAAAGTAAGTGCTGAAAGTAAATAACACCAGGAATTTTATACTGGTTTGGTTAAAACAACCTACTCCAGTCTTCGAGGATACCTTCCTCGGTTAGCACTAAACACAAAACATAAAGAACACCTTAACACACAGGGTTGATGGAGTTACATACCAACTCCAACCCTTTACAAACTTTGTATGTGAATACAACGATCACGAACACCACCACCTTGCAAGTGCAAGATTGATCACACCTTGATCAATTCTTTTACAACAATAAAGAGAGTATGTGGTGGTCTATATGAAGCCTATTCAAATTTATGAATATGAGTATAATAGGATTTTAGAGAGAAGAAAGAAAAAGAGCGTAGAAGAAGAGAGGAAAACGTTTTTAGTCTCTTAAGCTTGTAAGACTAGTGTTGTTTTTGTCTTGCCCTCTTCTTTCCTTTTATCAATGATGGCCGTCCCTTATAGCCCTCCTCTTCCTCTTGAAAATTATCTTCTAAGTCCTTGGAAGAGTATATTGCATCATTGTGACATTTTCTTGCTTACTTGGTAACTTCTTATTGGATGATCATTAAGCTCTTGCTTACTTGGCACTCATTGATTGGATGGAAGTTGTCATCATTTGATGACTAGATAAATCTGAAAATAAACCTCAAAAAGCATGTGCCAATTATCCATAAAATTATTTCCATAAGTCACATAATCATCCCACATAATTAGCAAGACAACTTATCACAACTTCCATGCAAAAGTTCGGCCATTACACCTCTTCCACATGCTGAAATTTCAGCATGTGTAACATTCTCATTTAATTCAAATTATGCTAAGTTTGCTTTGATATATTCCTTGAAAATAAAGATGAAATCAATCATCATTTAATACATAACATTCGTATCAATTTTGGAATTAAAATTAATCACCAATAGGGCCATGAATTCGGCCAACATACATTCCCACACATGCTGAAATTTTCAGCATGTGTGATATTCAAAGATATCACTTTATTTAATTCATAATATATTCAAAACACTTCCATACTATCTCTCAATTAATCCACATAATTCAAGATAACAAAATATGGGTCATTAAGCGATAAAATCGGCCAGCTCTATTTTACACATGCTGAATTTTCAGCATGTGTCACAAATGTGACAAAGTTTAAAATGTTACCTTGTGTAGCTCCTTTCTTTTTATCACCAACATTGTATGCTTCATTCTTGGCCAATCAAGATGCCAAAAAAGCTCCACATATGCTCCAATATAGATGGTATAGGTGTGTGATGAAGGATATACATGTGCTGAATTTTATTTTTGCAAACTTTGTAAAACAGTGCACATATAATTGTACACATATGGTACATTCCAATCAGCTCTTAATTGATTTTTCTAGAACACTTTAGAATGTATGAAGTATGTAAAAAGTGTCTAGATACATGTTATATGCCATGCCAAAAATGTTCCATGTGTTGTGTACGTAGAAAACCGAATTTTCGACGTTTATCGATTACCCGATTTTTCTCTAATTAAATTCCATATTTTCGCACATGTTATATATATTATGTTACACATAATATGCATAAATTAAACTTTAATATTCAGCACTTAGTCTGATCTAAAGTGGCGCCCAACATGTGATAAAATTGAATTTTGGAATCTCCACAATTTGGTCTTAGAGGATGATTTGTGTGTGCCAACATGGAATGATTTTGTGGCTGTACATACCATATAGCCACAAAATTTGTGGACATTTTTGAAGTTGAAGCGCCCTGGCCCGACGCTGTCATCAGAACCAGTGCACCCGCCGTAGCCTACTATGAGAACTACGAAGCGTCACAGCAGATCAAGCGAACATCATTCATGACGTAAGATAAATCAGCGGAAACGTCATAAAATCTAAACCTTCATCGTCAATAATACAACCAGAAAATGCAGCGGAAATAAAAGGTGTTTGGTCATCTAGCTGACACAAGTTCCAGAACAACATAATAACATTGAGTTTCCAAAACTTAAAGAAAGTAGTCCAGCATCTATCTATTCCCATGTCCGTCATCCCATTGAGCCCACTCGCCATCGTCCTCGATAAATATCAACTCATATTCAGGCTCACCTGAAAAGGAATAGAGTAACTGTTGTTAGCGAAATTATCGCCAGCAAGTAACCCGTCTATACACCTTACGGAATCACACACGACGAGTCACCGGTGTATAAATCATTGCCCAAAATATAGGTGCTCGGGTTAACAAATAGCATCTCCATAAGAATTTCTCAAAACAGATAAAGCGCATATATGGTACACGGGTACGAGAACAAGCATGTATTAAAACAACGTATCACATAAGCAAGTCATAAACTAACCACGTTTCTTGCATGTCAAGTCTTATGCTTCGTGTATCATGATGCATGTACTTCTTTAAAATCACACACAACACCCATGCATATGTCTTCTTTCATAAACATGTCATGCATGTCATTTCACAAAACATTTCATCACTTTACATATCATATTCTTCGCGTAGCAGAACTTTATACCCTGTGGGTGATCAGTCCAAAGCAACATAACTTTATACCCCGTGCTGAAAGGTCCACGGCCCCATAACATATAACTTTATACCCCGTGCTGAAAGGTCCACGGCCCCATTACATATATCATATATCCGTGCTGAAAGGTCCACGGCCCCATTACATATATCATATATCCGTGCTGAAAGGTCCACGGCCCCATTACATATATCATATATCCGTGCTGAAAGGTCCACGGCCCCATAAAATAACTTTATTTTCCGTGCTGATTGGTCCACGGCCCCATAAAATAACTTTATTTTCCGTGCTGATAGGTCCACGGCCCCATAAAATACTTTATACCCTGCTGTTGATTCACAGATCACGCTTTTATACCCTGCTTTCGCAGGCGTGACTTTATACCCTGCGATCAACCAGCAGCCATCTTGTCTTTCGAAAACTTCAAACTTTTCTTGTAAACACATGTTCTTTCGTAAAGCAATTCTCAAATCAAATGCAAGTGCCCATGTCATGATGCAGAATGCTCATGTAACATCATATCAAACGTATAAACATGCACACACACTTTACATATCAAGTACAAAGTCATGAACCCCTATCACATTCTGCTCGTATCATTTCATGTCCCTTCGTATTACGAAATCGTCTCGAGTTCACACTTAACCTTGCTCGTTCATGCTTCCTCAGACACACCCTTTTCGTACCATTTTGTGCTCTTTCATATTGCCAACTCACTTTGGATTCATACCTAACTTTACTCATTCACACTTAATGTTTACTACTCAAATACACCTCATTCATACCACTTCATGCCCTTTCATATCACGAATCCTCTTCGAATTCATACTTAACCCTACTCATTCACACTTAATGTTTACAACTCTAGCACACTTTCAAACACTTTGTAATTCATGAACAATGGTAGATAATAAAGGTATCCCACACACTCATCTTACATATCAAGTATACGGTCTTGCACCTCAAACACTCCCTGTTTGTATCTTCCCAAGTCCGTTCGTCTCACTAATTCACTTGGGATTCAATCTTATTCTTACTTAGTCAATCTTACCATTTATTCCTCATTTACACCTCAAATACCCTTGCATTTTATGTTCAAAGGAAGTGTATAAAGTTACTACACATACATAGGGCGTCTAAAGGGTCAAAAAGACTTCCAGTACAGTTGGAACGCTACATGAAGCGCCTATAGTGACTTAAAGCGCCTATACTAGGCGTTCGAAGTGTTCAGGGATGTTCCGTAGACATTGAACGCCTACATGAAGCGCCTAATGTGACATAGAACGCTACATTAGGCGCCTAATGTGACATAGAGCGCCTAATGTAGGTGTTCGAAGTGTTCTGACGGTTCTAAACTGCAGTTTTTCTGTACGGGAAAGCTTCAGGACACATTGAACGCTACATTAGGCGCCTAATGTGACTTGAAGCGCCTAATGTAGGCGTTCGAAGTGTTCTGACGATGCCAAACTGCAGTTTTTCTGCAGTAACTTCCTCTCCAACACCCTCCTTCTTCAACCCTTTCATTTTCAACACTTAAAGATCCATCTTAACATCTAGATTCATCTTACTTAACACACATCTAAACATGAATTGATGCCTAGCCATGCCTAACAATATCCACTCTAGCCTTCAATCATTCACAACCTTCAAAAGATCTCATCAACTTTCCCAACACAACAAGACTACAGCAATGTCTTCACTCATCTCTCAATTTCCTGCACTTACTCTCAACGTCTAAGTGTAGACAATCAACATAAGAGTAGAGAAAGACAATAAGCACATCAAAATATACACTTTTATGGGCATGCTTGACAACAACAAAGCACCACACAACTATTTTCAGAACTATGGCCCAAAGAATAAGACTTTACACAATTAGCAACAAGATTTACATATAACAAAGCATTTAAGATAGACAAGACAAGAATACTAATGTGTGATTCATGTTTTCTCTTTGTAAGAACATAGGGCCTAAAGTATCAAAATTTGTGTAAAGCGTATAGAAAGATTACTTGCCTTTGTTTCTAGTTACGCTTACAAGTGTATGGCAGAATTTCTGTAAGAATTGGAACTAGGTTGACCTTCTTCCCTCCTTTTCCTTCTCCTCTAATTCTTCTCTTCTCTCTCTTTTCCTCTCTTCTTTCTTCTCTCTTTTTCTCTGCAGCCGTTTCTCCCCCCTATGGCTCTCTTTTAACCGTCCCCCTTGTATGAATGGGGAGTTACACTATGTATTGTGTAACTTCCCTATCCTTTAGTAGGGACTTTTAGGCAATTTCCTTAATTATCCTTAATTATACTTTTGACCCCTTTTCTTATTCTTCTACGCTTTATGTAACTAGGTCCCATAACCTACAAAATTTAATTAAGTTGCATTTAAGGTTGACCTAACATATTGAAAGTTGTGCTTAAAAGTCACGGGGTGTAACAGAAGTGTAGGGGCTGGCCATCTATTTATGGCAAGTACGTGACACGTTGCCGAAGTTTCGGTATTCAACCGATACGACAATTTTCGGTTTAGAACCTTTTAACGTGTCGTAATAAATTTGTCATCACCATGACTTATATCATATGATATAAGACCTGAATGTACTCATAAATATGAGGTAAATATAGTGGTGTGACGTTAACGTACGTTCGTAAAATATGTAACGTGTCGCTATTACGTTGGAATATATGTGTGTAGTGCCTTTTAAAAAAAATCTGATTATATATAAAAATATATATAAAAACGTGTAGACATAGGTGGCAGAGAACTTTCTATTCTTCAATTTGTTGCCTTTGTGCCTTTTCCAAATATGGCTTCCTTTAATTAACTACTTAGTTCATTTAACTAAGTACTTCACTTAATGAACTAGTTTAGTTCATTAATGGTGGCACCTGAAAATAGTTCAAACACAACAAATGTTCGCCATTTGATGTAAGCTTTAAAGTTTCATGGCTCGTTAGTACGGCAACAATATATATGAAATATATAAGGCAGGTTTCATGCAAAAACGTGTCAAGTCATAAAACGTGTCATGCATTTATTTAGTACACGTTATTTAAATCATGCATTTTGTAATCACTCAAATCCCTTTTTCTAAACAATCTCCCCTTTTTGATGATTTACAAAATAACCTGCGTTCATGATTTAAATATTGTCACTCCCCCTCCAATCGTGCACAAATTCAAATTTGAATTTTGAATTCTCTCCCCCTTGATTTGTGCAATTAATGTTTCTCTCTCCCCCTTAAATCATGCATTCTCTCCCCTTTTATTTTGGAAAGACAATCAAAAGCACATGTAAAGATGAAAATAGAAAAAAATCATGCATTTCAAATAACATCAAAAGTGCGTTCTTAAGGGTTATTTATTTAACCCTTTGAGAATATCCCTTTTGGTACCCAAATTTGGGTTACCTTTCTAGGTCTTCCAAAAGGTAAGAAGGATGATGAAAATGCAACATAATATACGTTAGGGGCAAATGCGTTTGGCCTTTGGCCGAGAATCCCATCATGCATATAGTGTGGTTTTTGTTTTTGATATGCATTTCGGTTTGCATGCACGGGGTCTGATCTAGATGCATTTTTATGATATGAATGTCGCATATGCATCAATGGTCTCTTTTCATATTTTTACAATGCAAAGTTATATCTCGTATGATATGAAGATGAAGCACAATGAGATGTCATAGGGGAAGGTCTAGGCGTGTTATTAATTTTCTTTTTAATAGACAAACGATTAACTATGTAGCATGCACAATTAACGGCTTCCGTCCACAAAAATCTAGGCAATTTATTCTCACACAACATGGTTCTAGCAATTTCTTGTAATGTCCTATTCTTTCTTTCTACTACTCCATTTAATTGTGGAGTTCTACGTGGCGAAAACTCGTGTTTAATTCCTTTTTCTTCGCAAAATGAAATCATGTCCTTGATTTTAAATTCACCGCCTCTATCGCTTCTTATCCTTTTCACATTGACACCATATTGATTTTCAAGTTGTTTTATTAGTTTCGCAATCTCAATGGCACTATCATCCTTATGTGTAAGAAACAAAGTCCAAGTATAACGAGAAAAATCATCAACAATCACACAAGCATAGTGACGTCCACCAAGACTCGTAGTGCGACTAGGACCAAACAAATCAATGTGTAATAATTCTAAAACTCTAGTTATGCTTATTTCATTTTTAGGTTTTAGTGACTCGCGTGTTTGATTGCCTTTTATGCAAAATTCACACAACTGAAAGTTGTCTAAATCAAGGGTAGGCAATCCTCGTATTAGGTTCTTTCATTGGAGTTTTTTAAGTGTAGAAATGCCAATATGTCCTAAACGTCTATGCCATAAATTTACGTTTGGTTCATTTGACATGAAACATTTAACCTTAGCGTCTACCATATCATCCATAGAAAGTGTAAAGATGTTTCCTTCCCGTTTTCCTTTCAGCACTACTTCTTCATTTTTATTTATGATATTGCAATAGAGGTGAGTAAAGCACACATTGAAACCATTATCAATAAATTGTGAAATGCTAAGAAGATTATAGGACAAGTTGCTTACCAAAAAGACGTTGGAGATTTGAAGGGCGCTTGGGTTTCCAATTGTACCTTTTCCGATGATCTTGCCTTCATTGTTGTCTCCAAAGGTCACGGATCCGCCTTTTGTGACCTTCTTCAATTTAATGAACAAGCTCGGGTCACCTGTCATGTGCCTCAAGCAACCACTGTCAAGGAACCACTTGATAGATTTGTCTTTTAATGTGTGGGTTCCCTGCAATGTACACAAGTGATTTAGGCACCCTTTTAATTTTGGGTCCTTACGAGTTAGTTATTCACCTCTTAGTAAAAATATCTTTCGGTGCCCATACTTGGGTGATCTTTCTCGGTATAGAAAATGGCAAGAATGTAGATGAAGGTGTAATGTAGTAGACATGTGGTGAGTGAACATTGGGCCTTTGGCCGAGAACTCCTTTATATGCATCATATTGATTTCGTTTTTGATATGTCCTTGTGTTGGTGTGCATAGTGTGTGATCTAGATGGATGAAATGAATTTCGTGTATGCATCACTTGTTTCTTCTCATATCTATATGGCACATAATTATACTTTGCACGTGATGAGAAAGAAGAAGTGCGTTGAGGTATAATAGGTGACTCGCTAGTTTTGATGTTTACCTTCTTAGGCTTTTCAATCCTTTTGAACACATATGGTTGCTTAGATGAAGATAAAACAAAGTTTGTAGATTTATTTTGTTCCTCATTATCTTCAAGGTACTCTAATCCAGTTTTGTCACTTTCATGCTTTTGCGAAGAAATGAGACAATCTAGCGTGCAAGTTTCTCTATCAAATTGTTTTACCGTCTTTTCTAGATCTTTGTTTCTCGATCTCAAATCTGAGATCTCGGCTTACATTACCATATTTTTTGATTTCAAGGATTGAATTTCAGATCTCATGACATAATCAAATTTGACGACTCCTCTTTTGAATCGTTTAATTGACATACAAGATTTGCGTTAGAGGATTCTAACGATTTCTTGTCTTCAATTAAGCGTTTCTTTTCTTTTGCAAGAGTTCTAGCAAACTTATGTAATTCAAGATATTCAACATACAAATCATTAAAAGATAGTTCAGAATCGGAATCGGAATTGGAATTTACCTCATTATCAAAGGGTGGAGACCTTTGCCTTGACATACCTTCTTGCTCTGTTTTATCGCTAGTGGTTGCCATCTTACTAAAATCGTTGGATCCTTTTGTTGTGAGTGTTCCTGCGCTCTGATACCACTTCTTAGATCTGCAAGGCACCATTAGAAGCGGGGTTGAAAAGTAGGTGCAGAAAATGTGGTTTTTAAAATTGTTTTAAACCAAAAACCCAACTTCTAAAAACAGTTTCTGTTTTCAGGACCAGTTTTGAAACATTTTGAAAACTAGGTTGCAGGTTTTCAAAAATTTTGCAATTTGGATAGAACTTAGTCTCAGATGTTTTGAGTATCTCCTAAAAATTTCAGATTAAAATTCAACCTCTAACCCCTTGAAAAACCGTTGGTGGTCAGATTGCGCAAATCTGCCAGAAACGGTAGTCTGATTTGAAAAATTAATTCCTATTTATCCGTAACTCTAAATTCTCTGCAAATTGAATGACTAACCCCTTATTATTTATATTTAATTGGGTTGAAAAAGGTTTGAAAAATTCTTTTGGGAAGATAGTTAAATACGATCAAAGTCTCAACCTTTGCAAGCCTGAAAATCAGACTGCACTAGTCTCAGTACTTCGGGTGTTTGGGTGACTTATACTTGTCCAAAAGGGTTAAAACTTTCGTCAAAAGAACCTTAAGACGTGTGGCTATGATTCTGAAAAGTTTTGTGATTTTTTAAATTCGTTTACTATTTTTAATAATGTGATTAAATACGATGCACAGTGCTGAAACTGAAAGTAAGTGCTGAAAGTAAATAACACCAGGAATTTTATACTGGTTTGTTTAAAACAACCTACTCCAGTCTTCGAGGATACCTTCCTCGGTTAGCACTAAACACAAAACATAAAGAACACCTTAACACACAGGGTTGATGGAGTTACACACCAACTCCAACCCTTTACAAACTTTGTATGTGAATACAACGATCACGAACACCACCACCTTGCAAGTGCAAGATTGATCACACCTTGATCAATTCTTTTACAACAATAAAGAGAGTATGTGGTGGTCTATATGAAGCCTATTCAAATTTATGAATATGAGTATAATAGGATTTTAGAGAGAAGAAAGAAAAAGAGCGTAGAAGAAGAGAGGAAAACGTTTTTAGTCTCTTAAGCTTGTAAGACTAGTGTTGTTTTTGTCTTGCCCTCTTCTTTCCTTTTATCAATGATGGCCGTCCCCTATAGCCCTCCTCTTCCTCTTCAAAATTATCTTCTAAGTCCTTGGAAGAGTATATTGCATCATTGTGACATTTTCTTGCTTACTTGGTAACTTCTTATTGGATGATCATTAAGCTCTTGCTTACTTGGCACTCATTGATTGGATGGAAGTTGTCATCATTTGATGACTAGATAAATCTGAAAATAAACCTCAAAAAGCATGTGCCAATTATCCATAAAATTATTTCCATAAGTCACATAATCATCCCACATAATTAGCAAGACAACTTATCACAACTTCCATGCAAAAGTTCGGCCATTACACCTCTTCCACATGCTGAAATTTCAGCATGTGTAACATTCTCATTTAATTCAAATTATGCTAAGTTTGCTTTGATATATTCCTTGAAAATAAAGATGAAATCAATCATCATTTAATACATAACATTCTTATCAATTTTGGAATTAAAATTAATCACCAATAGGGCCATGAATTCGGCCAACATACATTCCCACACATGCTGAAATTTTCAGCATGTGTAATATTCAAAGATATCACTTTATTTAATTCATAATATATTCAAAACACTTCCATACTATCTCTCAATTAATCCACATAATTCAAGATAACAAAATATGGGTCATTAAGCGATAAAATCGGCCAGCTCTATTTTACACATGCTGAATTTTCAGCATGTGTCACAAATGTGACAAAGTTTAAAATGTTACCTTGTGTAGCTCCTTTCTTTTTATCACCAACATTGTATGCTTCATTCTTGGCCAATCAAGATGCCAACAAAGCTCCACATATGCTCCAATATAGATGGTATAGGTGTGTGATGAAGGATATACATGTGCTGAATTTTATTTTTGCAAACTTTGTAAAACAGTGCACATATAATTGTACACATATGGTACATTCCAATCAGCTCTTAATTGATTTTTCTAGAACATTTTAGAATGTATGAAGTATGTAAAAAGTGTCTAGATACATGTTATATGCCATGCCAAAAATGTTCCATGTGTTGTGTACGTAGAAAACCGAATTTTCGACGTTTATCGATTACCCGATTTTTCTCTAATTAAATTCCATATTTTCGCACATGTTATATATATTATGTTACACATAATATGCATAAATTAAACTTTAATATTCAGCACTTAGTCTGATCTAAAGTGGCGCCCAACATGAGACAAAATTGAATTTTGGAATCTCCACAATTTGGCCTTAAGTGAGGGTGATTTGTGTGTGCCAACATGGAATGGTTTTATGGATGTACACACCATGTAAGACACGAAATTTGTGTCCATTTTTGAAGTGTAGGGGCTGGCCATCTATTTACGGCAAGTACGTGACACGTTGGCGAAGTTTCGGTATTCACCCGATACGACATTTTTGGTTTAGAAACTTTTAACGTGTCGTAATAAATTTGTCATCACCATGACTTATATCATATGATATAAGATCTGAATATACTCATAAATATGAGGTAAATATAGTTGTGTGACGTTAACGTACGTTCGTAAAATATGTAACGTGTCGTTAATACGTTGGAATATATGTGTGTAGTGCCTTTTAAAAAAATCTAATTATATATAAAAATATATATAAAAAAGTGTAGACATAGGTGGGAGAGATCTTCAATTTGTTGCCTTTGTGCCTTTTCCAAATATGGCTTCTTTTAATGAACTACTTAGTTCATTTAACTAAGTACTTCAATTAATGAACTAGTTTAGTTCATTAATGGTGGCACCTGAAAATAGTTCAAACACAACAAATGTTCGCCATTTGATGTAAGCTTTAAAGCTTCATGGCTCGTTAGTACAGCAACAATATATATGAAATATATAAGGCAGGTTTCAAGTCATAAAATGTGTCAAGTCATAAAACGTGTCATGTATTTCTTTAGTACACGTTATTTAAATCATGCATTTTGTAATCACACAAAACCCTTTTTCTCAACACCTTCTTCTTCTTCTTCTTCTTTTCTCTGCAACTTTGCTCCTTCAATTCCACCTTTGATCAACGCGTTCCACTTCCTCATTTGTAGCTAATTGATTTCATTCTTCAACTTTATGCTCCACATGCTGAATTACTTGCTTCTTGCTTTTTCTTCAGCTTACTTTCACTTGCCCATTTTTACTTCAATTTCTTTATCAGGCTTTTGCGATACTTTCTCCATTTTCTCAACTCCCTCTCTCAATCCTGACTGAGCATATATGTTGCACATCCCCAGAGAATCAGTCAGATTGTCTAACCTTCTTTAATCAAGTGCTTTTGTAAGTAAGTCTACTAATTGAAGTTCTGTCGTAACAGGCATTGGTATGATGACACCTTCTTGGTATTTATCCCTCACAATGTGACAATCTATTTCAATATGCTTCATCCTCACATGGAACACATGGTTCTCAACTATATAAATTGCACTCCTATTATCACAGAAGATTTCAACTGGTTCCCTATGAAATACTTCCAGATCCCTCAACAAATAAAGAATCCATTGAACCTCACATGTTGTAGAGGCAAAAGCTCTATACTCGCTTTAGAAAATGATCTGGAAACAGTAGTTTGCTTCTTAGCCTTCCAAGAAACCAATACTTCTCCCAAGAACACACAGTAACCTGCCATAGATCTCCTACTCTCTGTACACCCTACCCAATCAGCATCTGAGAATGCTTTCAGTCTTAAATTCCCTGTGCTAGGAAACAATAAGCCTCTTCCTGGGCTGTTTTTCAAATATCTTAGAAGCCTGTGTGCTACTGCTAGGTGTAATTCAGTTGGCTTGTCTAAGAACTGACTTAGCTGTTGTACTGTATAGGTCATATCAGGCTCGGTAATGGTCAAGTAAAATAGCCTTCCAAATTAGCCTTCTATAAGAAGTTACATCCGAGATCAGTGTTGAGTCATCATGAGCAAGTTTGAGGTTCTGTTCTATGGGGGTTTTGGCAGGCTTAGATGCCAGGTATCCTATTTCCTCCAACAACTCAAGTGTGTATTTTCTTTGGCATACATCAAGCCCCCCTGAGACCTGGCAATCTCTAAGCCTAGAAAATATCTTAAGGGACCTAAGTCCTTAATCTGGAATGTATTATGGAGGATAGCCTTCAATATCTGAATGGCTAGCAGAGAGTCACTCGCAACCACTATATAATCAACATATATCAGTAAGACAAGGAAACAATTACAGGATTTCTTGACAAACATAGTGTAATCATGTTTGGACTGTGTGAATCCAGCTGAGAGTAGGAAGGCAGTGAGTTTAGTATTCCATTGCCTACTGGCCTGTTTAAGGCCACAAAGAGACTTATTTAACTTACATACTATGTTAGGATGAGATGATTTAACTCCATCTGGTAGTGTCATATAGATATCTTGATGTAAATCCCCATGGAGAATATCGTTGTTGACATCCATTTGATGTAGGTGCCAGCACTTCAGTGAAGCCATAGCCATAACCAGCCTTACAGTGGTCATTTTGGCTATAGGAGAGAAGGTGTCCTCATAGTCTATCCCAGGCAATTGAGTGTATCTCTTTGCAACCAACCTAGCTTTGTACCATTCTATACTGCCATCTGCCCTTCTTTTTATTTTATATACCCATTTGCAGCCTATGGGTCTCTTGCCTGGTGGTAAAGGTACCAAGGTCCAAGAGTCATTTGCATCCAAGGCTGCCAACTCCTAAGACATGGCCTGTTGCCATTGCACAGACTTTACTGTCTGTTGATATGTAGCTGGTTCTTGCTGGAAACTAATGTTAAGTGCATACTTTTTATATTCAGGAGCTAAATGACCCTTGGAGTAATGGTTTTCAATAGGGTATTATTATTGACAGGAGAACAAGTGTCAGTGCATATGTGATTACCATGATAGTCATTTAGGTAGGCAGGTTTTCTTCTATTTCTGGGCTGAGTTGGAGTGGATGTAGGAAATGTTAGTGGTATTTCAGGAATAAGGACTGGCAATGTTGAAGCAGTTTCATGAGTCAAAGATCTAGGTGGTGAAGGAGAAGGTGAAATAGATGGAGATGACGGAGTAATTGAAGGTGATGGAATGGAGGATGAATTTGATTGAATTGACTGAGTTGATGAGATGGGGTCACTGAATGATTGTGTTGAGGTATCAATATTTGGTTGATGATGTGAAGGAAATGATGAAACTGGTAGTGGCATTGAATTGGCACTGTCAGTTGAAGGGAAGATTGGAGTGATAGTGGTTTGAGAGGGAGGATTGTCTACGCTGATGTCCTTATTTGCATATGGAAATGATAGTTTATGAAACTGGACATCTCTGGAGATGAAAATGTCCTTTGTAGTCAGATTCTGTAGAATGTAGCCTTTGATGTTTTGTGAAGTTCCCAGGAATAGACATGATATGGCTCTGTGAGAAAATTTGTGCTTATGCGGATTTGTGTTGTGGCCATAGGCTTGACAACCAAAGACCTTCAGATTATGACAGGAAGGGAGTTTATTATGGAGAAGCTAGAAAGGTGATTTATGTTGAAGTACTAGTGTAGGAAGAATATTGATGAGGAAGGTAGCATGGAGCACAGAAAAACCACAAAAGTACATTGGTAGGTTTGCTTGGAACTGGAATGATCTGGCTACAACTAGAATGTCCTGGTGCTTTCTTTCCATCAAGCCATCCTGCTGTGGAGTATATACGTAACCAGTTTGGTATATTATGCCATGCATCATATAGAATTCATTCATGTTAAACTCCTTCGCATTGTCTGATCTGACAGTCTTTACATGCCTTTCAAAATGAGTATGGACATACAAGCAAAAGCTTTGCAGAACATGTCTTGTTTCTTCTTTAGATTTCATCAAATACACCCATGTAAACCTTGTACAATCATCCACTATGGTCAAGAAATATTTTTGAGCATACATGGTGGGATGCCTATTAGGCCCCCAAACATCTACATGAATTAGATCAAACGGTTTCTCAGAAACAGAACAGGACATTGGGAATGGGAGTTTGCGTAGTCTAGCTAGGGGAGAAATGGTACATAGTGTTTGAAGAGGTTCTCCTGGAATTGAGGGTTCTTGCTTCTGAACATCTTTTATTCTTGAATGAGATGCATGCCCAAGTCTATAGTGCCATAGCAAAGAGAGTGAGTCATGTGCAGAAACAAAAGCAGTAGGCTGTGTCATCAAACCATCACCAGATAGGGAGTACAGACCATGAGAAAGTCTAGCTAAACCAATCATCCTCTTGGACAATTGATCCTGAATCAAACAAGAAGGTCCATTAATTTGAATGATCAATTTGGGATTAGAAGCTAATTTTCTCAAAGAAAGCAGATTAAAAGAAAAGGATGGCATGTACAATACATCATTTAGTGTGACCAGTTTGTTTATCACCACTGTGCCTTTATGTGTGTCTTGAATAGACATATTATTTGGAAGTTTTATGGAAACATGACTGATAGGTTCAGATGAAGAAAACAAAGATAGGCTATATGCAATATGAGCAGTAGCTCCTGAATCTAAAATCCATGTACTTAAGGCATTAATTACAGTGTTACCTGCTATTTTCGCAACCTTGGCAGACAAGACAGTATTGGGGCAAGCAGGAACCGTGCCTCCTTCTTGGCTATCATCCATTCTATTCAGCCAAGTCATAAGCTTCTGATTTTGTTGTGGTGTAAACATCAGTGACTGAAATGCCTTCACCTGTTGATCAGTCTGAGACATCTGTGATTCCACGTCTGTAAACTCAGCCATATTAACCTTGTTCTTAGGCTTGAAGCGCGGGTGGAAATTCATATTTCTTAAAGCATCTCTCAGTTGTGTGACCTATCATGCCACAATGTGTGCATTGAAAACGTTTTGTTCCATCAGCATAGAATCTTCCATTGCCCCTTCTGTAACCCCCAGTCTGATGTCTTCCAGAATATGCGTTTCCAACGAAACCTTCACTTATCTGCTCCTTAGACATCAAGGTAGCGGGGTTGTTTTCAAAGGGCATCGCTCCTTTATCAGACATTACCTTTCTTTCATACTTCAATGCTATGGAAAAAGTGGTATTTATGTCTGGCAACTGTGTCATAACAAACACCTGTGACTTAACCTGATCAAAGCTCTCATTCAGTCCTTTTATAAATTTGATGACATAATCACTTTCCACAAATTGTTTCATTTTTCCTCCTACATCACACATGCATCCTCTGCACACACACAAATAGGTATGGGTCTCACAGACATCAATTCCTCCTAAACAACCTTCAATTTAGTAAAGTATTCATTAACACTGAGATTATCCTGCTTAATTCCATAAAACGTTTCCAACAAATCCGTAATTCCATATCTCAGTTTGAGGTCCCAGATATCAAAAGCACTATCAAACCACATGACACTCTGTGCAATAGAATGAGACACAGAGTTCATGATCCACGATTGTATCATCGTGTTCGCTTGCCTCCAAAGAGAGAACTTAGGATCCGTTGGTGTTGGTTTAACAATTGTTCCATCAATGAATCAACCTTGTTTTTTACAACTAATGCCATCTCAAACGTATGGCTCCATGTGTGATAGTTATGTGGAGTGAGTGGTGGCTGTGCTAGGACAATTGCGGGACTATCATTAGGATGAAGGTAGAAAGGATTTTGTCGAGGATTATCTACACTTAGCGATTGATTACCTCTTGAAGAAGAGGCATTTGAATTTACATTCGTTATATGTCAAACAATCAGTGAGGACACAAGAATCAATCAGCAATTAATTAGACTTGTTGACAGAACTTCAAAAACATACGAATCAATTTAATGAGATGAAATTACAGCAAGACAACAACAGAAAACAGAACCTCGCTCTGATACCATGTAAAACTTGATCAACTAACACATCAAACAATCAAACAATCAATTGGAACAACTCACAAGATTGGAATTGTAGACAATAGGAATGCACCAGAAGCTTTGGGCAGAGGAAAACCGTCCGAACTTTTTCTACTTTTGCAGTTACAGGGAGTGCTCCTATTTAACAAGATGAAGCAGTTGAAAGTTAGTTACAGACTGCAAAATTACAATAGTGCCCTTACTCACTAAACTATCTAACTTTTACTACCGAGGACATTCTTGTCCATTTACTCTATTTAAACTTCCTCCCACGTGTGCCTTCTTCTTCTTCATTTCTCTGCAACTTTGCTCCTTCAATTCCACCTTTGATCAACGCGTTCCACTTCTTCATTTATAGCTAACTGATTTCCATTCTTCAACTTTGTGCTCCACGTGTTTAATTACTTGCTTCTTGCTTTTTCTCCAGCTTACTTTCACTTGCCCATTTTTACTTCACTTTCTTCATCAGGCTTTTGTGATACTTTCTCCATTTCCTCATGTACGCATAATGAAAGACAAAGGCACAAACAAAAAAATCATTATCTTATAGAATTTATTAATTTATCAAGTATTAATTTATGAAGTTCTATTGTATTAGATGAAAATCGCAATTATATTTACACATAATCATGCTCATAAGCTAAATCCACGCCACTGTACTTGTTGATTGTTGGTTGAGAAAATGACAGGAGAGGCAGCAATGAGAAAAATCATCAAAGACATCAACAAGAACATCAAAAGATCCCTCCTCTATTGAAGACAGTAGCAGCAGTAGCAAGCATAAGGGATCAGGTGAAGGTGCTTGAAGTATGGATCAGGATCCGTGTCAAGTCGATGGAAAATCGTTGGATCAATGCAGGAATCAACGATTAAGAAGGTTGGAAGTTGTGTTTGTTTGTTAGATGGGTTACACACTAAGAGGTTCACGGTCCCAGCTAGAAAAGCAGAGGGAGTAGTGCACAGACGCAAAGGAAAGAGAAGGTGTTAGGCGGGAAAGCAGTTTAAGAGGGTGAAAAGTCCATTATGCTCCTACGATTATGTTTTATGTTCAGTTAGTTGAAGGACAATTTTGTCTTTTCATGTTGTTTTCTTCCTTATAACGTTCATCGGTTTGGTGTTGTAACTAGAAGTTGATTTTCCAGAACTTGAAAATCAATACATCAAATAATCCTCTCCCAATTAGTTATTGCTCTTCCCCCTTCTTGTGTTCTTTTCTGATTTCGTTTGACTAGCTTATGTTGAATATCATACCTGATATAAAAATTACCATGTACATATTATTGTAGGAGATAATTGATAGTGATTATGGGAGATTGATTGTAGGAAATCATGCTGCTAATTGATTGTAATTAATTGTGATTGATACACTTTACATAATAGTGTAGGGTTGTGTAGCTATAAGATAGTCATGTACAGAGAATGGAAACGTATGAATGAGAATTGTTTTTCCTATTCATCCTATTCGAGTTAACATGGTATCAAAGCAGTGTTAGTATATCCTGAGGACTCAGAAACAATTTCCTCATAGTCCGGAATGCCCCTCAACCAGTTAGCCGTACCGAAGTGCAGTATACTGTTCAGAATAGCCATGGACATTGGAAAGATAGTCGAAGGTGACGCAGGTGCTGGGAGCAGCCAAATACTAATGAGCCAATTCTCGGCTGAATTCCTTCAACTCATGGAATTGTTTCACAAACTTCAGCAACAAACCGTTCCAGACCATGTAAATGTCGAGATTAAGCTCAATGGAGACAATTATCTCCTTTGGGCTAATCTCATGGACACATCGATCGGAGGAAAAGGGAGGAGCGCCCACATCAAAGGGGTTCCTCCACCCCATCAACCAACCGATGCTGGTTACTCAAAATGGAAACAAGAGGATCAGTCAGAATTTATGTGGCTGATCCAGAATATTGAAACAAAGCTTATTGGAAATCTTAGCAGATACCCAACATCTAAGGCCCTCTGGGAAGGTCTAGCCACCACGTATGGGTCAGGTGTAGACTCATTACACACCTACACACTCCATCAACAAGCCAGCTCAGTCACACAAAGAGGCGGCTCGCTGGAATCTTGTTGGGAGAAATTGGTTGGGATCTGGATGAGTATAGATGAGAGAGATCCCAATCCCATGACATGCCCAAAAGATATCAAACTACATCAAAAGAAAGTGCAGGAACACCGTCTATTTCAATTATTGGATGAAGTGGACAGCAGATTTGAGAGCATCAAAAAAGATCTGCTCAAATGAGACCCGCTACCCACAGCAGAGACTGCGTTTGGAGAGATGAAGAGAGAGAAGGTACGAATGGCCTACATGGAGAAGGCCCCCTCAGTCCAAACAGAAACATCCTTGGGGGCTAGACTAAACACCTCCGGTAGAGGAGGAGGAGGAGGACGAGCAGCGTCAGAAAGGGGGAGGGGGAGAGGCCGTGGAACATCTCAAGGCCGAGGAATTCCATCACGAGAAGCAACCACAACCTCAACCCAATCTGCGCTCAGGACCGCCACCATCATCGCGCAATCAGCCAGCCACAATTAAATGCAACCACTGCGGAAGGACGGGCCACATCCAAGATAACTATTTTGAAATAATCAGATTCCCAGATTGGTGAAAAGAAAGGAAAACCAGCGGGCCAAAACAGGGTGGAGCAACAGTAGCCGCCGCTGCCGCCAGAGACCCAATCCAAGATGACAAAAAGGAAGTAAAAAGGTATTAGGGTGGAGAAGGCAGTCAACTGCCCTTCTCCACCTCATCTGTTTTATAATACCCCAATTGCCCCTGCAGGTAAATATTATCAAGAGAATAATAAAGGAGAGCTAAATGAAATAGGTGCACCAAATCTGAACCCGCCAGCCAATTTTCTCGCCATTTCCCAATTAAATAGTATTTCCAAATTAAATAATGTCCAATCAACCATTACACCATGTACTAAGCCATCTCCTTGGATACTTGATAGTAGAGCCACGGATACCATGACAAATGATATCCGGGATCTCACGACCATTGAGTCCGCACAAAAAAACACATGTCCTCATAGCTAATGGGGACATGATTCCAGTACACAGTGGGGGTGTCATTCAAATCACACCCAATCTCCAAATTTCCAAATTCTTATATGTTCCCAATTTGTCGTCAAAATTACTATCCAACGAGCTAAACTGTCGTATACTTATATACCCTACTCATTGTCTTTTGCAGGACCTCCGCACGAGGAAAATCATTGGTCATGGTAGTGAACGGGGTGGACTGTACTATGTGGAGACGACGACGCGACAGGGACAGTCTAATCTTGTCACGGGACGTCCCAAGAGAAACTGTTGCTGTGGCACCGTCGTTTAGGTCATCCCTCTTTCGGTTATCTTAAACATTATTTCCTCAATTGTTTAAGTCTAGTTCCAATAAATTTCAGTGAGACCTGTATTCAAGCAAAACAAACTCGTTCTTCATTTCCTGCAAATAATACTAGAGTGAGTCATATGTTTGACCTTGTCCATTCAGATGTATGGGGTCTGTCTTCCTGTCCTACTACCCCGGGGTTTCGCTATTTTGTGCTGTTTGTTGATGATTTTTCATGTATGACATGGGTGTATTTCTTGAAGCGAAAGTCGGAAGTGTATTCCAAATTCATTGAATTTTACAACATGGTCAAAACCCAGTTCAATGCCCAAATAAAAATTCTACGGTCTGATAATGTAGGAGCATATCAAGCTTTTGAACTCCGGTCTTTCTTAACATCTCATGGTCTCCTATACCAGACGTCATGCTTAAATACTCCACAACAAAATGGGGTAGCTGAGCGGAAAAACTGTGTCCTGTTAGAAATGTCACGATCTATGATAATAGAATCAAAAGTTCCCCAAGCTTCTGGCCCGAAGCTATAGCTACAGCCACCTATCTACTCAACCGCCTTCCGAGTATAAGCCTCAATTACCAGACACCATTAGACGTCCTCTCGAGTCAAACTACAATTCCATCCATTTTGAATCTTCCCCCTCGAGTAATCAGTTGTACGGTATTTGTCCATATCAATAAAAATACCCGCACTAAACTAGATCCTTGTGCTCAGAAATGCATATTTGTTGGCTACTCTACTCACCAAAAGGGCTATCGGTGTTTCCACCCCCTTACTCGATGATTGTATATTACCATGGATTGCACATTCATTGAACAGGACTACTATTACCACTCTCGATCCCAGGGGAAGAATATAACAGAGACCCTCGATTGGTGTTATAGTCCCAGTGGATCGTCGGTTGATGTTCCAACAGGACAAGTAGATGGCGCCGACCGTGCTGTCACTCCTATAGTACACGACATCACCACGGTACCTGAGAATGCTAATCCAAGTTTGGATGGTTCACCTGAGGTAATGAACCTTGATATCCAACCAGTCTCACATGATGAATACAGTGCACCTTCACCTAATCATAATGCATGTTCACCTATTTCATCTGAATCACCCGAGTTATCTCTTGATAATATTAACTTACCAGCTGAGTCACAGGCCAGAATTTTATCTCCGTGAGAAAATAGAGGTGTCCCACCTCGAAGATATTCCCTAAAAAAGAAAAGAAAAACGATAGGTATCCCATAGATGTGCCCAGAGGGAATGTTGCCGGACATTCCAAGGCGTTTCTAACTACTTTATGTTCCGAAGATATTCCAAAGAGCGTAGAAGAGGAAAGAAATTCGCTTAAGTGGAGACAGTCTATGGGAAAACGAAATGAGTGCATTACTGGTAAATAACACCTGGAAAAAGAGTGAACTGCCTCGGAAAAAAAGACTGTTGGATGTCGTTGGAATTTCACTATTAAGTATAAAGCTGATGGAAGTGTGGAAAGGTATAAGGCAAGACAAGTAGCCAAAGGATATACTCAGACTTATGGACTGGATTACTCAGAAATTTTTTCAACTGTCGTAAAAATTGATACGATCCGGGTATTGTTCTCTATTGCGGCTACTAAAGGTTGGCCACTACGTCAGTTTGATGTGAAGAACGCATTTCTACATGGTGAATTAAACGAAGAAGTATACATGGATTCACCACCTGATTTACAAAAGATTTCGGCCGAGAAGAAGTTTGCAGGTTACAAAAGTCATTATATGGACTAAAATAGTCCCCCACGTGCGTGGTCCGGGCGATTTACCGTTGTCATGAAAAAACACCGATATAAGCAGAGTAACTTAGATCATACTCTGTTTGTCAAGCAAAGAGGTAATACGATAACATGTTTGATTATTTATGTTGATTATATGATCATTACAGGTAATGATGTTGAAGAGATGAGTAGACTGCGTCAGAATCTTTTTACTGAGTTTGAAATGAAAGACCTTGGCGGTCTTAAATATTTTCTCGGAATCGAAGTACTAAGATCAAAACAGGGCATTTTTTATTCCCAAAGAAATATGGTGTGGATCTTCTTGTCGAAGTTGGGATGCTAGAGTGTAAGCCTAGTGACACTCCTATGATGATGAATCATAGACTCTAGAACCATTGAAGGTTCTCCTTCAACAGACCAGAGTCAGTATCAGAGATTAGTTGGAAAATTGATCTATCTTGCTCACACTCGCCCTGACATTGCATATGTTGTGGGAGTCATAAGTCAGTTCATGCACAAACCCCAGAAACAACACATGGATGCAATTATACGAATCTTACGATTCTTAAAGGGGACTTCGGGACATGGAATTCTGTTCAAGAATAATGGTCATTTGGATATTGAGGTCTTTACGGACGTTGACTGGGTAGGAAATCCAAATGATCGTCGATCCACATCAGGGTATTTTGCATGCATTGGAAGTAACCTTGTGACATGGCAGAGCAAGAAGAACAAAAGGTGGTTGCGCTGTCTAGTGCAGAAGCCGAATTTAGAGGAATTGCCAAAGGAGTTAGGAGGTATTGTGGCTCAAGAAGTTGTTGGGTGAACTAGGGACCGTAACACAAGAACCTGCACAAGTATACTGTGACAATACAGCTGCCCATAAGAATTTCTGAAAATTCAGTTCAACATGATCGAACTAAACACGTTGAAGTGATCGGCATTTCATAAAAGAAAAGTTAGAGGGAGGCATAATCGAATTACCGCATGTACGGTCTGAGGACCAGTTGGTTGATATTCTAACAAAAGCAATAGATGGAAGAAGTTTTCTCAGTGTCTTGTCCAAGTTGAGCATCGGCGATCCTACTGCTCAACTTGAGGGGGGGTGTTGAATATCATACCTAATATACAACTTACCATGTACAGATGATTGTAGGATTGATTGTAGGAGATAATTGATAGTGATTATGGGAGATTGATTGTTGGAAATCATGTTGCTAATTGATTGTAATTAATGTGATTGATACACTTTACATAATAGTTGTAAGGTTGTGTAGCTATAAGATAGTCATGTACGGAGAATGGAACGTATGAATGAGAATTGTTTTTCCTATTTATCCTATTCGAGTTAACAGCTTACTCTTGTTGTTAATTCGATTCGAATCATGTTTGTCACATCCTCTAAAAGATTTGCCCCCAGCAAATGAAGTCTCTCATTTGCTCCATCAAATGTAAGTGTTCGGCTTTTTTTGAACACCAACAAATCAATGGAAACGTACATTTTGAACACCACAAATGAATGGAAACGTTACATGTAAAAACTATTTGGTAACAAAGCCATATGTATATGTTAATCAAACAGGAGCGGTAGATTATATTGCGGATGCATTGGCCTTCTATTGCCTATTCCGCTCATAGTTCAACCTTTTTGAAGAATTGCCACACTGTTACCACCGTAGAGTTTGAGGATTATCTGTTGGAGAAATGAAATGGAAAAGATTGGATGGCAAGTGGGTTTGTCAAAGTTGACAACCACTATATTTGAGCTTAATTATGATTAGTGTTCGTTAATCAAAACGGAAACTAAAAATTTCTAAATTATCTACGTAACGAGTAGATGATTTTAGGCTTTTGAATCACTCGATTCCGATACCGGGTGAATGAAAAATTAATGTTCAAAGTTGGAGTAAAATTGGTGGAAATTAGAAAAATTGGTGATGTGGCCTCTTGAGGAGTGAACACATCACCAATTTGCTTGTATACCACATTACCCACTTGAGAGAGAAAGGCCACAATATAAAGTTCAAGTTGGAGCCTTCTAAGATGTGCCCTTGGGTATGAGAAGTTTTTGACAGAGTCAGGACGCAGCTCAGACAAGGTTCAACACACACAAGCGCGCGCGCGCCGCCGCCGCCTCGTCCGGCCAGCCGGCTCGGCTCGTGCTCGTGGCTCGTGGCTCGTCTGCCCGGTTCTTATCTTTTTGGATAAATTTTCTTTTAAATTTTTCCAGAAAAATAGTTACCTGCTGATCCTACGGTCTACGATTCATCTGCGGTGATCCAACGCTCCAGATCAAATCTGATCCTACGGTTTCAGCGCGGTTACTGATCCTACGTCTCAGATTTGATCTTATCTTCGGTTTATTGATCCAATGGCCTACGTCTTTTCAGACAAGGATTACGATCTAACGGTGGAGATCTTAACTGGTTTTAATCCAATGGTCCAGATTCGTTCTGACCATAAACCGCCTTGAACCTCCTTCAACCACCCTCCATCTATATATACTACGCCATGCATGCATACGAAAAACACACTGATTTTTTCAGTACTGCAATGTTTCTTCAAAGCGTTCTGCATTGCATTCCATTACGATACAATCCACACAAGAAATCAGTATACCTTTAACAGGTTCGTCGATGTTCCTATGCTGTAGTGCCACTCATATGAACGAAAACCGTTGTATCCTGGGAGACGTTTGTTCCATCCGGTTGGGCACAGTATACCGGAGCAATTCGTCTTAAGGACAGAGTCCTTACACTCGCCTCGGTTTTGCTTGCATTTTTGTTGTCAATTTACTCACATGCACACAGTGCACTTGTTCTGATTACAGTGCTAACACTCTTAAGACGAATTTTGATATATAATGTAATCTGGTTCGGTTTCTGTTTGCATATGTGGCTTCTGTTTGTACGATACTAATTGGTTTCGTGTTCTGTTTTCTGTATTGCGTTTAACAGAAACTGAAATATGGAAGGCGAAAGTTCCAACTCATTGAACGGTGTGCA
>AP025043.1:26704413-26822068 GCA_036186865.1 Eustoma russellianum | reverse complement strand
CAGCCATCTTGTCTTTCGAAAACTTCAAACTTTTCTTGTA
The DNA here is from genome assembly GCA_036186865.1 of Eustoma russellianum. Lineage (NCBI taxonomy): Eukaryota > Viridiplantae > Streptophyta > Magnoliopsida > Gentianales > Gentianaceae > Eustoma > Eustoma russellianum. The sequence continues at coordinate 26,822,028 of AP025043.1, read as the reverse complement.
AACACATGTTCTTTCGCAAAGCAATTCTCAAATCAAATGCAAGTGCCCATGTCATGATGCAGAATGCTCATGTAACATCATATCAAACGTATAAACATGCACACACACTTTACATATCAAGTACAAAGTCATGAACCCCTATCACATTCTGCTCGTATCATTTCATGTCCCTTCGTATTACGAAATCGTCTCGAGTTCACACTTAACCTTGCTCGTTCATGCTTCCTCAGACACACCCTTTTCGTACCATTTTGTGCTCTTTCATATTGCCAACTCACTTTGGATTCATACCTAACTTTACTCATTCACACTTAATGTTTACTACTCAAATACACCTCATTCATACCACTTCATGCCCTTTCATATCACGAATCCTCTTCGAATTCATACTTAACCCTACTCATTCACACTTAATGTTTACAACTCTAGCACACTTTCAAACACTTTGTAATTCATGAACAATGGTAGATAATAAAGGTATCCCACACACTCATCTTACATATCAAGTATACGGTCTTGCACCTCAAACACTCCCTGTTTGTATCTTCCCAAGTCCGTTCGTCTCACTAATTCACTTGGGATTCAATCTTATTCTTACTTAGTCAATCTTACCATTATTCCTCATTTACACCTCAAATACCCTTGCATTTTATGTTCAAAGGAAGTGTATAAAGTTACTACACATACATAGGGCGTCTAAAGGGTCAAAAAGACTTCCAGTACAGTTGGAACGCTACATGAAGCGCCTATAGTGACTTAAAGCGCCTATACTAGGCGTTCGAAGTGTTCAGGGATGTTCCGTAGACATTGAATGCCTACATGAAGCGCCTAATGTGACATAGAACGCTACATTAGGCGCCTAATGTGACATAGAGGCCTAATGTAGGTGTTCGAAGTGTTCTGACGGTTCTAAACTGCAGTTTTTCTGTACGGGAAAGCTTCAGGACACATTGAACGCTACATTAGGCGCCTAATGTGACTTGAAGCGCCTAATGTAGGCGTTCGAAGTGTTCTGACGATGCCAAACTGCAGTTTTTCTGCAGTAACTTCCTCTCCAACACCCTCCTTCTTCAACCCTTTCATTTTCAACACTTAAAGATCCATCTTAACATCTAGATTCATCTTACTTAACACACATCTAAACATGAATTGATGCCTAGCCATGCCTAACAATATCCACTCTAGCCTTCAATCATTCACAACCTTCAAAAGATCTCATCAACTTTCCCAACACAACAAGACTACAGCAATGTCTTCACTCATCTCTCAATTTCCTGCACTTACTCTCAACGTCTAAGTGTAGACAATCAACATAAGAGTAGAGCAAGACAATAAGCACATCAAAATATACACTTTTATGGGCATGCTTGACAACAACAAAGCACCACACAACTATTTTCAGAACTATGGCCCAAAGAATAAGACTTTACACAATTAGCAACAAGATTTACATATAACAAAGCATTTAAGATAGACAAGACAAGAATACTAATGTGTGATTCATGTTTTCTCTTTGTAAGAACATAGGGCCTAAAGTATCAAAATTTGCGTAAAGCGTATAGAAAGATTACTTCCTTTGTTTCTAGTTACGCTTACAAGTGTATGGCAGAATTTCTGTAAGAATTGGAACTAGGTTGACCTTCTTCCTTCTTCTCCTTTCCTATTCTTCTTCTTTCTCTCTCTTTTCCTCTTTTTTTCTTCTCTCTTTTTCTCTGCAGCCGTTTCTCCCCCCTATGGCTCTCATTTAACCGTCCCCCTTGTATGAATGGGGAGTTACACTATGTATTGTGTAACTTCCCTATCCTTTAGTAGGGACTTTTAGGCAATTTCCTTAATTATCCTTAATTATACTTTTGACCCCTTTTCTTATTCTTCTACGCTTTATGTAACTAGGTCCCATAACCTACAAAATTTAATTAAGTTGCATTTAAGGTTGACCTAACATATTGAAAGTTGTGCTTAAAAGTCACGGGGTGTAACAGAAGTGTAGGGGCTGGCCATCTATTTATGGCAAGTACGTGACACGTTGCCGAAGTTTCGGTATTCAACCGATACGACAATTTTCGGTTTAGAACTTTTAACGTGTCGTAATAAATTTGTCATCACCATGACTTATATCATATGATATAAGACCTGAATGGTATCATAAATATGAGGGTAAGTATAGTGGTGTGACGTTAACGTTACGTTCGTAAAATATGTAAACGTGTCGCTATTACGTTGGAATATATGTGTGTAGTGCCTTTTAAAAAAAATCTGATTATATATAAAAATATATATAAAAACGTGTAGACATAGGTGGCAGAGAACTTTCCATTCTTCAATTTGTTGCCTTTGTGCCTTTCCAAATATGGCTTCCTTTAATTAACTACTTAGTTCATTTAACTAAGTACTTCACTTAATGAACTAGTTTTAGTTCATTATGGTGGCACCTGAAAAATAGTTCAAAGAACACAACAACTGTTCGCCATTTGATGTAAGCTTTAAAGTTTCATGGCTCGTTAGTACGGCAACAATATATATGAAATATATAAGGCAGGTTTCATGCAAAAACGTGTCAAGTCATAAAACGTGTCATGCATTTATTAGTACACGTTATTTAAATCATGATTTTGTAATCACTCAAATCCCTTTTTCTAAACAATCTCCCTTTTTGATGATTTACAAAATAACCTGCGTTCATGATTTAAATATTGTCACTCCCCCTCCAATCGTGCACAAATTCAAATTTGAAATTTTGAATTCTCTCTCCCCCTTGATTTGTGCAATTAATATGTTTCTCTCTCCCCATTAAATCATGCATTCTCTCCCCTTTTATTTTGGAAAGACAATCAAAGCACATGTAAAGATGAAAATAGAAAAAAAATCATGCATTTCAAATAACATCAAAGTGCGTTCTTAAGGGTTATTTATTTAACCCTTTGAGAATATCCCTTTTGGTACCCCAAATTTGGGTGACCTTTCTAGGTCTTCCAAAAGGTAAGAAGATGATGAAAATGCCAACATAATATACGTTAGGGGCAAATGCGTTTGGCCTTTGGCCGAGAATCCCATCATGCATATAGTGTGGTTTTTGTTTTTTGATATGCATTTCGGTTTGCATTGCACGGGGTCTGATCTAGATGCATTTTTATGATATGAATGTCGCATATGCATCAATGGTCTCTTTTCATATTTTTACAATGCAAAGTTATATCTCGTATGATATGAAGATGAAGCACAATGAGATGTCATAGGGGAAGGTCTAGGCGTGTTATTAATTTTCTTTTTAATAGACAAACGATTAACTATGTAGCATGCACAATTAACGGCTTCCGTCCACAAAAATCTAGGCAATTTATTCTCACACAACATGGTTCTAGCACTTTCTTTGTAATGTCCTATTCTTTCTTTCTACTACTCCATTTAATTGTGGAGTTCTACGTGGCGAAAACTCGTGTTTAATTCCTTTTTTCTTCGCAAAATGAAATCATGTCCTTGATTTTAAATTCACCGCCTCTATCGCTTCTTATCCTTTTCACATTGACACCATATTGATTTTCAAGTTGTTTTATTAGTTTCGCAATCTCAATGGCACTATCATCCTTATGTGTAAGAAACAAAGTCCAAGTATAACGAGAAAAATCATCAACAATCACACAAGCATAGTGACGTCCACCAAGACTCGTAGTGCGACTAGGACCAAACAAATCAATGTGTAATAATTCTAAAACTCTAGTTATGCTTATTTCATTTTAGGTTTTAGTGACTCGCGTGTTTTGATTGCCTTTTATGCAAAATTCACACAACTGAAAGTTGTCTAATCAAGGGTATGCAATCCTCGTATTAGGTTCTTTCATTGGAGTTTTTTAAGTGTAGAAATTGCCAATATGTCCTAAACGTCTATGCCATAAATTTACGTTTGGTTCATTTGACATGAAACATTTAACCTTAGCGTCTACCATATATCCATAGAAAGTGTAAAGATGTTTCCTTCCCGTTTTCCTTTCAGCACTACTTCTTCATTTTTTATTTATGATATTGCAATATAGGTGAGTAAAGCACACATTGAAAACCATTATCAATAAATTGTGAAATGCTAAGAAGATTATAGGACAAGTTGCTTACCAAAAAGACGTTGGAGATTTGAAGGGCGCTTGGGTTTCCAATTGTACCTTTTCCGATGATCTTGCCTTCATTGTTGTCTCCAAAGGTCACGGATCCGTCTTTTGTGACCTTCTTCAATTTAATGAACAAGCTCGGGTGACCTGTCATGTGCCTCAAGCAACCACTGTCAAGGAACCACTTGATAGATTTGTCTTTTAATGTGTGGGTTCCCTGCAATGTACACAAGTGATTTAGGCACCCTTTTAATTTTGGGTCCTTACGAGTTAGTTATTCACCTCTTAGTAAAAATATCTTTCGGTGCCCATACTTGGGTGATCTTTCTCGGTATAGAAAATGGCAAGAATGTAGTTGAAGGTGCAATGTAGTAGACATGTGGTGAGTGAACATTGGGCCTTTGGCCGAGAACTCCTTTATATGCATCATATTGATTTCGTTTTTGATATGTCCTTGTGTTGGTGTGCATAGTGTGTGATCTAGATGGATGAAATGAATTTCGTGTATGCATCACTTGTTTCTTCTCATATCTATATGGCACATAATTATACTTTGCACGTGATGAGAAAGAAGAAGTGCGATGAGGTATAATAGGTGACTCGCTAGTTTTGATGTTTACCTTCTTAGTCTTTTCAATCCTTTTGAACACATATGGTTGCTTAGATGAAGATAAGACAAAGTTTGTAGATTTATTTTGTTCCTCATTATCTTCAAGGTACTCTAATCCAGTTTTGTCACTTTCATGCTTTTGCGAAGAAATGAGACGATCTAGCGTGCAAGTTTCTCTATCAAATTGTTTTACCGTCTTTTCTAGATCTTTGTTTCTCGATCTCAAATCTGAGATCTCGGCTTACATTACCATATTTTTTGATTTCAAGGATTGAATTTCAGATCTCATGACATAATCAAATTTGACGACTCCTCTTTTGAATCGTTTAATTGACATACAAGATTTGCGTTAGAGGATTCTAACGATTTCTTGTCTTCAATTAAGCGTTTCTTTTCTTTTGCAAGAGTTCTAGCAAACTTATGTAATTCAAGATATTCAACATACAAATCATTAAAAGATAGTTCAGAATCGGAATCGGAATTGGAATTTACCTCATTATCAAAGGGTGGAGACCTTTGCCTTGACATACCTTCTTGCTCTGTTTTATCGCTAGTGGTTGCCATCTTACTAAGATCGTTGGATCCTTTTGTTGTGAGTGTTCCTGCGCTCTGATACCACTTCTAAGATCTGCAAGGCACCATTAGAAGCGGGGTTGAAAAGTAGGTGCGGAAAATGTGGTTTTTAAAATTGTTTTAAACCAAAAACCCAACTTCTAAAAACAGTTTCTGTTTTCAGGACCAGTTTTGAAACATTTTGAAAACTAGGTTGCAGGTTTTCAAAAATTTTGCAATTTGGATAGAACTTAGTCTCAGATGTTTTGAGTATCTCCTAAAAATTTCAGATTAAAATTCAACCTCTAACCCCTTGAAAAACCGTTGGTGGTCAGATTGCGCAAATTTGCCAGAAACGGTAGTCTGATTTGAAAAATTAATTCCTATTTATCCGTAACTCTAAATTCTCTGAAAATTGAATGACTAACCCCTTATTATTTGTATTTAATTGGGTTGAAAAAGGTTTGAAAAATTCTTTTGGGAAGATAGTCAAATACGTTCAAAGTCTCAACCTTTGCAAGCCTGAAAATCAGACTGCACTAGTCTCAGTACTTTGGGTGTTTGGGTGACTTATACTTGTCCAAAAGGGTTAAAACTTTCGTCAAAAGAACCTTAAGACGTGTGGCTATGATTCTGAAAAGTTTTGTGATTTTTTAAATTCGTTTACTATTTTTAATAATGTGATTAAATACGATGCACAGTGCTGAAACTGAAAGTAAGTGCTGAAAGTAAATAACACCAGGAATTTTATACTGGTTTGGTTAAAACAACCTACTCCAGTCTTCGAGGATACCTTCCTCGGTTAGCACTAAACACAAAACATAAAGAACACCTTAACACACAGGGTTGATGGAGTTACACACCAACTCCAACCCTTTACAAACTTTGTATGTGAATACAACGATCACGAACACCACCACCTTGCAAGTGCAAGATTGATCACACCTTGATCAATTCTTTTACAACAATAAAGAGAGTATGTGGTGGTCTATATGAAGCCTATTCAAATTTATGAATATGAGTATAATAGGATTTTAGAGAGAAGAAAGAAAAAGAGCATAGAAGAAGAGAGGAAAACGTTTTTAGTCTCTTAAGCTTGTAAGACTAGTGTTGTTTTTGTCTTGCCCTCTTCTTTCCTTTTATCAATGATGGCCGTCCCCTATAGCCCTCCTCTTCCTCTTCAAAATTATCTTCTAAGTCCTTGGAAGATTATATTGCATCATTGTGACATTTTCTTGCTTTCTTGGTAACTTCTTATTGGATGATCATTAAGCTCTTGCTTACTTGGCACTCATTGATTGGATGGAAGTTGTCATCATTTGATGACTAGATAAATCTGAAAATAAACCTCAAAAAGCATGTGCCAATTATCCATAAAATTATTTCCATAAGTCACATAATCATCCCACATAATTAGCAAGACAACTTATCACAACTTCCATGCAAAAGTTCGGCCATTACACCTCTTCCACATGCTGAAATTTCAGCATGTGTAACATTCTCATTTAATTCAAAATTATGCTAAGTTTGCTTTGATATATTCCTTGAAAATAAAGATGAAATCAATCATCATTTAATACATAACATTCTTATCAATTTTGGAATTAAAATTAATCACCAATAGGGCCATGAATTCGGCCAACATACATTCCCACACATGCTGAAATTTTCAGCATGTGTGATATTCAAAGATATCACTTTATTTAATTCATAATATATTCAAAACACTTCCATACTATCTCTCAATTAATCCACATAATTCAAGATAACAAAATATGGGTCATTAAGCGATAAAATCGGCCAGCTCTATTTTACACATGCTGAATTTTCAGCATGTGTCACAAATGTGACAAAGTTTAAAATGTTACCTTGTGTAGCTCCTTTCTTTTTATCACCAACATTGTATGCTTCATTCTTGGCCAATCAAGATGCCAACAAAGCTCCACATATGCTCCAATATAGATGGTATAGGCGTGTGATGAAGGATATACATGTGCTGAATTTTATTTTTGCAAACTTTGTAAAATAGTGCACATATAATTATACACATATGGTATATTCCAATCAGCCCTTAATTGATTTTTCTAGAATACTTTAGAATGTATGAAGTATGTAAAAAGTTTCTAGATACATGTTATATGCCATGCCAAAAATGTTCCATGTGTTGTGTACGTAGAAAACCGAATTTTCGACGTTTATCGATTATCCAATTTTTCACTAATTAAATTCCAAATTTTTGCACATGTTTATATATTATGTTACACATAATATACATAAATTAAACTTTGATATTAAGCACTTAGGCTGATCTAAAGTGGCGCCCAACATGAGACAAAATTGAATTTTGGAATCTCCACAATTTGGCCTTAAGTGAGGGTGATTTGTGTGTGCCAACATGGAATGGTTTTATGGATGTACACACCATGTAAGACACGAAATTTTTGTCCATTTTTGAAGTGTAGGGGCTGGCCATCTATTTACGGCAAGTACGTGACACGTTCGCGAAGTTTCGGTATTCACCCGATACGACATTTTTGGTTTAGAACCTTTTAACGTGTCGTAATAAATTTGTCATCACCATGACTTATATCATATGATATAAGATCTGAATATACTCATAAATATGAGGTAAATATAGTTGTGTGACGTTAACGTACGTTCGTAAAATATGTAACGTGTCGTTAATACGTTGGAATATATGTGTGTAGTGCCTTTTAAAAAATCTAATTATATATAAAAATATATATAAAAAAGTGTAGACATAGGTGGGAGAGATCTTCAATTTGTTGCCTTTGTGCCTTTTCCAAATATGGCTTCTTTTAATGAACTACTTAGTTCATTTAACTAAGTACTTCACTTAATGAACTAGTTTAGTTCATTAATGGTGGCACCTGAAAATAGTTCAAACACAACAAATGTTCGCCATTTGATGCAAGCTTTAAAGCTTCATGGCTCGTTAGTACAGCAACAATATATATGAAATATATAAGGCAGGTTTCAAGTCATAAAACGTGTCAAGTCATAAAACGTGTCATGTATTTCTTTAGTACACGTTATTTAAATCATGCATTTTGTAATCACACAAACCCCTTTTTCTCAACACCTTCTTCTTCTTCTTCTTCTTTTCTCTGCAACTTTGCTCCTTCAATTCCACCTTTGATCAACGCGTTCCACTTCCTCATTTGTAGCTAACTGATTTCCATTCTTCAACTTTATGCTCCACATGCTGAATTACTTGCTTCTTGCTTTTTCTTCAGCTTACTTTCACTTGCCCATTTTTACTTCACTTTCTTTATCAGGCTTTTGCGATACTTTCTCCATTTTCTCAACTCCCTCTCTCAATCCTGACTGAGCATATATGTTGCACATCCCCAGAGAATCAGTCAGATTGTCTAACCTTCTTTAATCAAGTGCTTTTGTAAGTAAGTCTACTAATTGAAGTTCTGTCGTAACAGGCATTGGTATGATGACACCTTCTTGGTATTTATCCCTCACAATGTGACAATCTATTTCAATATGCTTCATCCTCACATGGAACACATGGTTCTCAACTATATAAATTGCACTCCTATTATCACAGAAGATTTCAACTGGTTCCCTATGAAATACTTCCAGATCCCTCAACAAATAAAGAATCCATTGAACCTCACATGTTGTAGAGGCAAAAGCTCTATACTCGCTTTAGAAAATGATCTGGAAACAGTAGTTTGCTTCTTAGCCTTCCAAGAAACCAATACTTCTCCCAAGAACACACAGTAACCTGCCATAGATCTCCTACTCTCTGTACACCCTACCCAATCAGCATCTGAGAATGCTTTCAGTCTTAAATTCCCTGTGCTAGGAAACAATAAGCCTCTTCCTGGGCTGTTTTTCAAATATCTTAGAAGCCTGTGTGCTACTGCTAGGTGTAATTCAGTTGGCTTGTCTAAGAACTGACTTAGCTGTTGTACTGTATAGGTCATATCAGGCTCGGTAATGGTCAAGTAAAATAGCCTTCCAAATTAGCCTTCTATAAGAAGTTACATCCGAGATCAGTGTTGAGTCATCATGAGCAAGTTTGAGGTTCTGTTCTATGGGGGTTTTGGCAGGCTTAGATGCCAGGTATCCTATTTCCTCCAACAACTCAAGTGTGTATTTTCTTTGGCATACATCAAGCCCCCCTGAGACCTGGCAATCTCTAAGCCTAGAAAATATCTTAAGGGACCTAAGTCCTTAATCTGGAATGTATTATGGAGGATAGCCTTCAATATCTGAATGGCTTGCAGAGAGTCACTCGCAACCACTATATAATCAACATATATCAGTAAGACAAGGAAACAATTACAGGATTTCTTGACAAACATAGTGTAATCATGTTTGGACTGTGTGAATCCAGCTGAGAGTAGGAAGGCAGTGAGTTTAGTATTCCATTGCCTACTGGCCTGTTTAAGGCCACAAAGAGACTTATTTAACTTACATACTATGTTAGGATGAGATGATTTAACTCCATCTGGTAGTGTCATATAGATATCTTGATGTAAATCCCCATGGAGAAAATCGTTGTTGACATCCATTTGATGTAGGTGCCAGCACTTCAGTGAAGCCATAGCCATAACCAGCCTTACAGTGGTCATTTTGGCTATAGGAGAGAAGGTGTCCTCATAGTCTATCCCAGGCAATTGAGTGTATCTCTTTGCAACCAACCTAGCTTTGTACCATTCTATACTGCCATCTGCCCTTCTTTTTATTTTATATACCCATTTGCAGCCTATGGGTCTCTTGCCTGGTGGTAAAGGTACCAAGGTCCAAGAGTCATTTGCATCCAAGGCTGCCAACTCCTAAGACATGGCCTGTTGCCATTGCACAGACTTTACTGTCTGTTGATATGTAGCTGGTTCTTGCTGGAAACTAATGTTAAGTGCATACTTTTTATATTCAGGAGCTAAATGACCCTTGGAGTAATGGTTTTCAATAGGGTATTATTATTGACAGGAGAACAAGTGTCAGTGCATATGTGATTACCGTGATAGTCATTTAGGTAGGCAGGTTTTCTTCTATTTCTGGGCTGAGTTGGAGTGGATGTAGGAAATGTTAGTGGTATTTCAGGAATAAGGACTGGCAATGTTGAAGCAGTTTCATGAGTCAAAGATCTAGGTGGTGAAGGAGAAGGTGAAATAGATGGAGATGACGGAGTAATTGAAGGTGATGGAATGGAGGATGAATTTGATTGAATTGACTGAGTTGATGAGATGGGGTCACTGAATGATTGTGTTGAGGTATCAATATTTGGTTGATGATGTGAAGGAAATGATGAAACTGGTAGTGGCATTGAATTGGCACTGTCAGTTGAAGGGAAGATTAGAGTGATAGTGGTTTGAGAGGGAGGATTGTCTACGCTGATGTCCTTATTTGCATATGGAAATGATAGTTTATGAAACTGGACATCTCTGGAGATGAAAATGACCTTTGTAGTCAGATTATGTAGAATGTAGCCTTTGATGTTTTGTGAAGTTCCCAGGAATAGACATGATATGGCTCTGTGAGAAAATTTGTGCTTATGCGGATTTGTGTTGTGGCCATAGGCTTGACAACCAAAGACCTTCAGATTATGACAGGAAGGGAGTTTATTATGGAGAAGCTAGAAAGGTGATTTATGTTGAAGTACTAGTGTAGGAAGAATATTGATGAGGAAGGTAGCATGGAGCACAGAAAAACCACAAAAGTACATTGGTAGGTTTGCTTGGAACTGGAATGATCTGGCTACAACTAGAATGTCCTGGTGCTTTCTTTCCATCAAGCCATCCTGCTGTGGAGTATATACGTAACCAGTTTGGTATATTATGCCATGCATCATATAGAATTCATTCATGTTAAACTCCTTCGCATTGTCTGATCTGACAGTCTTTACATGCCTTTCAAAATGAGTATGGACATACAAGCAAAAGCTTTGCAGAACATGTCTTGTTTCTTCTTTAGATTTCATCAAATACACCCATGTAAACCTTGTACAATCATCCACTATGGTCAAGAAATATTTTTGAGCATACATGGTGGGATGCCTATTAGGCCCCCAAACATCTACATGAATTAGATCAAACGGTTTCTCAAAAACAGAACATGACATTGGGAATGGGAGTTTGCGTAGTCTAGCTAGGGGAGAAATGGTACATAGTGTTTGAAGAGGTTCTCCTGGAATTGAGGGTTCTTGCTTCTGAACATCTTTTATTCTTGAATGAGATGCATGCCCAAGTCTATAGTGCCATAGCAAAGAGAGTGAGTCATGTGCAGAAACAAAAGCAGTAGGCTGTGTCATCAAACCATCACCAGATAGGGAGTACAGACCATGAGAAAGTCTAGCTAAACCAATCATCCTCTTGGACAATTGATCCTGAATCAAACAAGAAGGTCCATTAATTTGAATGATCAATTTGGGATTAGAAGCTAATTTTCTCAAAGAAAGCAGATTAAAAGAAAAGGATGGCATGTACAATACATCATTTAGTGTGACCAGTTTGTTTATCACCACTGTGCCTTTATGTGTGTCTTGAATAGACATATTATTTGGAAGTTTTATGGAAACATGACTGATAGGTTCAGATGAAGAAAACAAAGATAGGCTATATGCAATATGAGCAGTAGCTCCTGAATCTAAAATCCATGTACTTAAGGCATTAATTACAGTGTTACCTGCTATTTTCGCAACCTTGGCAGACAAGACAGTATTGGGGCAAGCAGGAACCGTGCCTCCTTCTTGGCTATCATCCATTCTATTCAGCCAAATCATAAGCTTCTGATTTTGTTGTGGTGTAAACATCAGTGACTGAAATGCCTTCACCTGTTGATCAGTCTGAGACATCTGTGATTCCACGTCTGTAAACTCAGCCATATTAACCTTGTTCTTAGGCTTGAAGCGCGGTGGAAATTCATATTTCTTATAGCATCTCTCAGTTGTGTGACCTATCATGCCACAATGTGTGCATTGAAAACGTTTTGTTCCATCAGCATAGAATCTTCCATTGCCCCTTCTGTAACCCCCAGTCTGCTGTCTTCCAAAATATGCGTTTCCAACGAAACCTTCACTTATCTGCTCCTTAGACATCAAGGTAGCGGGGTTGTTTTCAAAGGGCATCGCTCCTTTATCAGACATTACCTTTCTTTCATACTTCAATGCTATGGAAAAAGTGGTATTTATGTCTGGCAACTGTGTCATAACAAACACCTGTGACTTAACCTGATCAAAGCTCTCATTCAGTCCTTTTATAAATTTGATGACATAATCACTTTCCACAAATTGTTTCATTTTTCCTCCTACATCACACATGCATCCTCTGCACACACACAAATAGGTATGGGTCTCACAGACATCAATTCCTCCTAAACAACCTTCAATTTAGTAAAGTATTCATTAACACTGAGATTATCCTGCTTAATTCCATAAAACGTTTCCAACAAATCCGTAATTCCATATCTCAGTTTGAGGTCCCAGATATCAAAAGCACTATCAAACCACATGACACTCTGTGCAATAGAATGAGACACAGAGTTCATGATCCACGATTGTATCATCGTGTTCGCTTGCCTCCAAAGAGAGAACTTAGGATCCGTTGGTGTTGGTTTAACAATTGTTCCATCAATGAATCAACCTTGTTTTTTACAACTAATGCCATCTCAAACATATGGCTCCATGTGTGATAGTTATGTGGAGTGAGTGGTGGCTGTGCTAGGACAATTGCGGGACTATCATTAGGATGAAGGTAGAAAGGATTTTGTCGAGGATTATCTACACTTAGCGATTGATTACCTCTTGAAGAAGAGGCATTTGAATTTACATTCGTTATATGTCAAACAATCAGTGAGGACACAAGAATCAATCAGCAATTAATTAGACTTGTTGACAGAACTTCAAAAACATACGAATCAATTTAATGAGATGAAATTACAGCAAGACAACAACAGAAAACAGAACCTCGCTCTGATACCATGTAAAACTTGATCAACTAACACATCAAACAATCAAACAATCAATTGGAACAACTCACAAGATTGGAATTGTAGACAATAGGAATGCACCAGAAGCTTTGGGCAGAGGAAAACCGTCCGAACTTTTTCTACTTTTGCAGTTACAGGGAGTGCTCCTATTTAACAAGATGAAGCAGTTGAAACTTAGTTACAGACTGCAAAATTACAATAGTGCCCTTACTCACTAAACTATCTAACTTTTACTACCGAGGACATTCTTGTCCATTTACTCTATTTAAACTTCCTCCCGCGTGTGCCTTCTTCTTCTTCATTTCTCTGCAACTTTGCTCCTTCAATTCCACCTTTGATCAACGCGTTCCACTTCTTCATTTATAGCTAACTGATTTCCATTCTTCAACTTTGTGCTCCACGTGTTTAATTACTTGCTTCTTGCTTTTTCTCCAGCTTACTTTCACTTGCCCATTTTTACTTCACTTTCTTCATCAGGCTTTTGTGATACTTTCTCTATTTCCTCATGTACGCATAATGAAAGACAAAGGCACAAACAAAAAAATCATTATCTTATAGAATTTATTAATTTATCAAGTATTAATTTATGAAGTTCTATTGTATTAGATGAAAATCGCAATTATATTTACACATAATCATGCTCATAAGCTAAATCCACGCCACTGTACTTGTTGATTGTTGGTTGAGAAAATGACAGGAGAGGCAGCAATGAGAAAAATCATCAAAGACATCAACAAGAACATCAAAAGATCCCTCCTCTATTGAAGACAGTAGCAGCAGTAGCAAGCATAAGGGATCAGGTGAAGGTGCTTGAAGTATGGATCAGGATCCGTGTCAAGTCGATGGATGATCGTTGGATCAATGCAGGAATCAACGATTAAGAAGGTTGGAAGTTGTGTTTGTTTGTTAGATGGGTTACACACTAAGAGGTTCACGGTCCCAGCTAGAAAAGCAGAGGGAGTAGTGCACAGACGCAAAGGAAAGAGAAGGTGTTAGGCGGGAAATCAGTTTAAGAGGGTGAAAAGTCCATTATGCTCCTACGATTATGTTTTATGTTCAGTTAGTTGAAGGACAATTTTGTCTTTTCATGTTGTTTTCTTCCTTATAACGTTCATCGGTTTGGTGTTGTAACTAGAAGTTGATTTTCTAGAACTTGAAAATCAATACATCAAATAATCCTCTCCCAATTAGTTATTGCTCTTCCCCCTTCTTGTGTTCTTTTCTGATTTCGTTTGACTAGCTTATGTTGAATATCATACCTGATATAAAAATTACCATGTACATATTATTGTAGGAGATAATTGATAGTGATTATGGGAGATTGATTGTAGGAAATCATGCTGCTAATTGATTGTAATTAATTGTGATTGATACACTTTACATAATAGTGTAGGGTTGTGTAGCTATAAGATAGTCATGTACAGAGAATGGAAACGTATGAATGAGAATTTTTTTTCCTATTCATCCTATTCGAGTTAACATGGTATCAAAGCAGTGTTAGTATATCCTGAGGACTCAGAAACAATTTCCTCATAGTCCGGAATGCCCCTCAACCAGTTAGCCGTACCGAAGTGCAGTATACTGTTCAGAATAGCCATGGACATTGGAAAGATAGTCGAAGGTGACGCAGGTGCTGGGAGCAGCCAAATACTAATGAGCCAATTCTCGGCTGAATTCCTTCAACTCATCGAATTGTTTCACAAACTTCAGCAACAAACCGTTCCAGACCACGTAAATGTCGAGATTAAGCTCAATGGAGACAATTATCTCCTTTGGGCTAATCTCATGGACACATCGATCGGAGGAAAAGGGAGGAGCGCCCACATCAAAGGGGTTCCTCCACCCCGTCAACCAACCGATGCTGGTTACTCAAAATGGAAACAAGAGGATCAGTCAGAATTTATGTGGCTGATCCAGAATATTGAAACAAAGCTTATTGGAAATCTTAGCAGATACCCAACATCTAAGGCCCTCTGGGAAGGTCTAGCCACCACGTATGGGTCAGGTGTAGACTCATTACACACCTACACACTCCATCAACAAGCCAGCTCAGTCACACAAAGAGGCGGCTCGCTGGAATCTTGTTGGGAGAAATTGGTTGGGATCTGGATGAGTATAGATGAGAGAGAACCCAATCCCATGACATGCCCAAAAGATATCAAACTACATCAAAAGAAAGTGCAGGAACACCGTCTATTTCAATTATTGGATGAAGTGGACAGCAGATTTGAGAGCATCAAAAAAGATCTGCTCAAACGAGACCCGCTACTCACAGCAGAGACTGCGTTTGGAGAGATGAAGAGAGAGGAGGTACGAATGGCCTACATGGAGAAGGCCCCCTCAGTCCAAACAGAAACATCCTTGGGGGCTAGACTAAACACCTCCGGTAGAGGAGGAGGAGGAGGACGAGCAGCGTCCGAAAGGGGGAGGGGGAGAGGCCGTGGAACATCTCAAGGCCGAGGAAATTCCATCACCGAGAAGCAACCACAACCTCAACCCAATCTGCGCTCAGGACCGCCACCATCATCGCGCAATCAGCCAGCCACCATCAAATGCAACTACTGCGGAAGGACGGGCCACATCCAAGATAACTATTTTGAAATAATCAGATTCCCAGATTGGTGAAAAGAAAGGAAAACCAGCGGGCCAAAACAGGGTGGAGCAACAGTAGCCGCCGCTGCCGCCAGAGACCCAATCCAAGATGACAAAAAGGAAGTAAAAAGGTATTAGGGTGGAGAAGGCAGTCAACTGCCCTTCTCCACCTCATCTGTTTTATAATACCCCAATTGCCCCTGCAGGTAAATATTATCAAGAGAATAATAAAGGAGAGCTAAATGAAATAGGTGCACCAAATCTGAACCCGCCAGCCAATTTTCTCGCCATTTCCCAATTAAATAGTATTTCCAAATTAAATAATGTCCAATCAACCATTACACCATGTACTAAGCCATCTCCTTGGATACTTGATAGTAGAGCCACGGATACCATGACAAATGATATCCGGGATCTCACGACCATTGAGTCCGCACAAAAAACACATGTCCTCATAGCTAATGGGGACATGATTCCAGTACACAGTGGGGGTGTCATTCAAATCACACCCAATCTCCAAATTTCCAAATTCTTATATGTTCCCAATTTGTCGTCAAAATTACTATCCAACGAGCTAAACTGTCGTATACTTATATACCCTACTCATTGTCTTTTGCAGGACCTCCGCACGAGGAAAATCATTGGTCATGGTAGTGAACGGGGTGGACTGTACTATGTGGAGACGACGGCGCGACAGGGACAGTCTAATCTTGTCACGGGACGTCCCAAGAGAAACTGTTGATGTGGCACCGTCGTTTAGGTCATCCCTCTTTCGGTTATCTTAAACATTTATTTCCTCAATTGTTTAAGTCTAGTTCCAATAAATTTCAGTGAGACCTGTATTCAAGCAAAACAAACTCGTTCTTCATTTCCTGCAAATAATACTAGAGTGAGTCATATGTTTGACCTTGTCCATTCAGATGTATGGGGTCTGTCTTCCTGTCCTACTACCCCGGGGTTTCGCTATTTGTGCTGTTTGTTGATGATTTTTCATGTATGACATGGGTGTATTTCTTGAAGCGAAAGTCGGAAGTGTATTCCAAATTCATTGAATTTTACAACATGGTCAAAACCCACTTCAATGCCCAAATAAAAATTCTACGGTCTGATAATGTAGGAGCATATCAAGCTTTTGAACTCCGGTCTTTCTTAACATCTCATGGTCTCCTATACCAGACGTCATGCTTAAATACTCCACAACAAAATGGGGTAGCTGAGCGGAAAAACTGTGTCCTGTTAGAAATGTCACGATCTATGATAATAGAATCAAAAGTTCCCCAAGCTTCTGGCCCGAAGCTATAGCTACAGCCACCTATCTACTCAACCGCCTTCCGAGTATAAGCCTCAATTACCAGACACCATTAGACGTCCTCTCGAGTCAAACTACAATTCCATCCATTTTGAATCTTCCCCCTCGAGTAATCAGTTGTACGGTATTTGTCCATATCAATAAAAATACCCGCACTAAACTAGATCCTTGTGCTCAGAAATGCATATTTGTTGGCTACTCTACTCACCAAAAGGGCTATCGGTGTTTCCACCCCCTTACTCGATGATTGTATATTACCATGGATTGCACATTCATTGAACAGGACTACTATTACCACTCTCGATCCCAGGGGAAGAATATAACAGAGACCCTCGATTGGTGTTATAGTCCCAGTGGATCGTCGGTTGATGTTCCAACAGGACAAGTAGATGGCGCCGAACGTGCTGTCACTCCTATAGTACACGACATCACCACGGTACCTGAGAATGCTAATCCAAGTGTGGATGGTTCACCTAAGGTAATGAACCTTGATATCCAACCAGTCTCACATGATGAATACAGTGCACCTTCACCTAATCATAATGCATGTTCACCTATTTCATCTGAATCACCCGAGTTATCTCTTGATAATATTAACTTACCAGCTGAGTCACAGGCCAGAATTTTATCTCCGTGAGAAAATAGAGGTGTCCCACCTCGAAGATATTCCCTAAAAAAAGAAAAAGAAAAACGAGGTATCCCATAGATGTGCCCAGAGGGAATGTTGCCGGACATTCCAAGGCGTTTCTAACTACTTTATGTTCCGAAGATATTCCAAAGAGCGTAGAAGAGGAAAGAAATTCGCTTAAGTGGAGACAGGCTATGGAAAACGAAATGAGTGCATTACTGGTAAATAACACCTGGAAAAAGTGTGAACTGCCTCCGGAAAAAAAGACTGTTGGATGTCGTTGGAATTTCACTATTAAGTATAAAGCTGATGGAAGTGTGGAAAGGTATAAGGCAAGACAAGTAGCCAAAGGATATACTCAGACTTATGGACTGGATTACTCGGAAATTTTTTCAACTGTCGTAAAAATTGATACGATCCGGGTATTGTTCTCTATTGCGGCTACTAAAGGTTGGCCACTACGTCAGTTTGATGTGAAGAACGCATTTCTACATGGTGAATTAAACGAAGAAGTATACATGGATTCACCACCTGGATTTACAAAAGATTTCGGCCGAGAAGAAGTTTGCAAGTTACAAAAGTCATTATATGGACTAAAATAGTCCCCACGTGCGTGGTCCGGGCGATTTACCGTTGTCATGAAAAAACACAGATATAAGCAGAGTAACTTAGATCATACTCTGTTTGTCAAGCAAAGAGGTAATACGATAACATGTTTGATTATTTATGTTGATTATATGATCATTACAGGTAATGATGTTGAAGAGATGAGTAGACTGCGTCAGAATCTTTTTACTGAGTTTGAAATGAAAGACCTTGGCGGTCTTAAATATTTTCTCGGAATCGAAGTACTAAGATCAAAACAGGGCATTTTTATATCCCAAAGAAAATATGTGTTGGATCTTCTTGTCGAAGTTGGGATGCTAGAGTGTAAGCCTAGTGACACTCCTATGATGATGAATCATAGACTCTAGAACATTGAAGGTTCTCCTTCAACAGACCAGAGTCAGTATCAGAGATTAGTTGGAAAATCGATCTATCTTGCTCACACTCGCCCTGATATTGCATATGTTGTCTGAGTCATAAGTCAGTTCATGCACAAACCCCAGAAACAACACATGGATGCAATTATACGAATCTTACGATTCTTAAAGGGGACTTCGGGACATGGAATTCTGTTCAAGAATAATGGTCATTTGGATATTGAGGTCTTTACGGACGTTGACTGGGTAGGAAATCCAAATGATCGTCGATCCACATCAGGGTATTTTGCATGCATTGGAAGTAACCTTGTGACATGGCAGAGCAAGAAACAAAAGGTGGTTGCGCTGTCTAGTGCAGAAGCCGAATTTAGAGGAATTGCCAAAGGAGTTATGGAGGTATTGTGGCTCAAGAAGTTGTTGGGTGAACTAGGGACCGTAACACAAGAACCTGCACAAGTATACTGTGACAATACAGCTGCCATAAGAATTTCTGAAAATTCAGTTCAACATGATCGAACTAAACACGTTGAAGTTGATCGGCATTTCATAAAAGAAAAGTTAGAGGGAGGCATAATCGAATTACCGCATGTACGGTCTGAGGACCAGTTGGTTGATATTCTAACAAAAGCAATAGATGGAAGAAGTTTTCTCAGTGTCTTGTCCAAGTTGAGCATCGGCGATCCTACTGCTCAACTTGAGGGGGGTGTTGAATATCATACCTAATATACAACTTACCATGTACAGATGATTGTAGGATTGATTGTAGGAGATAATTGATAGTGATTATGGGAGATTGATTGTTGGAAATCATGTTGCTAATTGATTGTAATTAATTGTGATTGATACACTTTACATAATAGTGTAAGGTTGTGTAGCTATAAGATAGTCATGTACGGAGAATGGAAACGTATGAATGAGAATTGTTTTTCCTATTTATCCTATTCGAGTTAACAGCTTACTCTTGTTGTTAATTCGATTACGAATCATGTTTGTCACATCCTCTAAAAGATTTGCCCCCAGCAAATGAAGTCTCTCATTTGCTCCATCAAATGTAAGTGTTCGGCTTTTTTTGAACACCAACAAATCAATGGAAACGTTACATTTTGAACACCAACAAATGAATGGAAACGTTACATGTAAAACTATTTGGTAACAAAGCCATATGTATATGTTAATCAAACAGGAGCGGTAGATTATATTGCGGATGCATTGGCTTCTATTGCCTATTCCGCTCATAGTTCAACCTTTTTTGAAGATTGCACACTGTTACCACGTAGAGTTTGAGGATTATCTGTTGGAGAAATGAAATGGGAAAAGATTGGATGGCAAGTGGGTTTGTCAAAAGTTGACAACCACTATATTTTGAGCTTAATTATGATTAGTGTTCGTTAATCAAAAACGGAAACTAAAAATTTCTAAATTATCTACGTAACGAGTAGATGATTTTAGGCTTTTGAATCACTCGATTCCGATACCGGGTGAATGAAAAATTAATGTTCAAAGTTGGAGTAAAATTGGTGGAAATTAGAAAAATTGGTGATGTGGCCTCTTGAGGAGTGAACACATCACCAATTTGCTTGTATACCACATTACCCACTTGAGAGAGAAAGGCCACAATATAAAGTTCAAGTTGGAGCCTTCTAAGATGTGCCCTTGGGTATGAGAAGTTTTTGACAGAGTCAGGACGCAGCTCAGACAAGGTTCAACACACACAAGCGCGCGCGCGCCGCCGCCGCCTCCCGTCCGGCCAGCCGGCTCGGCTCGTGCTCGTGGCTCGTGGCTCGTCTGCCCGGTTCTTATCTTTTTGGATAAATTTTCTTTTAAATTTTTCCAGAAAAATAGTTACCTGCTGATCCTACGGTCTACGATTCATCTGCGGTGATCCAACGCTCCAGATCAAATCTGATCCTACGGTTTCAGCGCGGTTACTGATCCTACGTCTCAGATTTGATCTTATCTTCGGTTTATTGATCCAATGGCCTACGTCTTTTCAGACAAGGATTACGATCTAACGGTGGAGATCTTAACTGGTTTTAATCCAATGGTCCAGATTCGTTCTGACCATAAACCGCCTTGAACCTCCTTCAACCACCCTCCATCTATATATACTATCGCCATGCATGCATACGAAAAACACACTGATTTTTTCAGTACTGCAATGTTTCTTCAAAGCGTTCTGCATTGCATTCCATTACGATACAATCCACACAAGAAATCAGTATACCTTTAACAGGTTCGTCGATGTTCCTATGCTGTAGTGCCACTCATATGAACGAAAACCGTTGTATCCTGGGAGACGTTTGTTCCATCCGGTTGGGCACAGTATACCGGAGCAATTCGTCTTAAGGACAGAGTCCTTACACTCGCCTCGGTTTTGCTTGCATTTTTGTTGTCAATTTACTCACATGCACACAGTGCACTTGTTCTGATTACAGTGCTAACACTCTTAAGACGAATTTTGATATATAATGTAATCTGGTTCGGTTTCTGTTTGCATATGTGGCTTCTGTTTGTACGATACTAATTGGTTTCGTGTTCTGTTTTCTGTATTGCGTTTAACAGAAACTGAAATATGGAAGGCGAAAGTTCCAACTCATTGAACGGTGTGCATCTGGGCATTTCTGAGGAACAGAACAATGCTGTTCCTGTTGCACCCGCTGCTCCAGTCACTGCTCCTGTTCCTGCTGTTGGACAGGTTGAAAAGCCAGAGAAGTTTGGAGGAAGTTACTTCAAACACTGGCAGCAGAAGATGTTGTTCTTCTTGACCACGTTGGGTTTGGCTAAGATGCTGACTGAGGATCCTCCGGAGGTGGTGCCGGTGGAAGACCAGAATGTGAACATGCAAAACAATCTGATTGCTGAAGCGTGGAGTTACAGCAATTATGTTTGTTTGAGTCACATTTTAAGTTGTTTGGATAATTCATTGTATGGATTGTATTCTACTTATAAAACTGCGAAATCCTTATGGCAGGCGTTAGACAAGAAGTACCGCACTGAGGATGCCGGTACTAAGAAATATATTATTGGAAAATTTCTTGATTTTCAGATGACAGATTCCAGGACTGTTGTTTCTCAGATTGAGGAACTTCAGATGCTTGTTGCTGAGATGAAAGAGGAGGGTATGACCCTCAGTGAATCTTTTCTTGTTGCTGCTGTGATTGAGAAGCTTCCTCTTTCGTGGAGGGAATTCTGAAGCTATCTCAAGCACAAGAGAAAGGAAATGTCTTTGGAAGACTTGATTGTCCGACTCCGTATAGAGGAAGACAATCGAAGGGCAGACAAGAAGCCTTCTTCCAGTTCTGGCCATGCAAAAGCTCACGTTGCAGAGGCGTCGAAAACGAAGAGAGGAAATTTTGTCGGAGTGAACGCGAAGGGCAAGAAGTTTGCCAAAAAATTCACTGGAAAATGTTACAATTGTGGAATTCAGGGGCATCGTAGTGTTGACTGCAGGAAGCCCAAGAAAAGGCAAGAGAAAGCCAAAGCCAACCTTGTAAGTGCAATGGATGATTTGGACTTGTGTGCTGTTGTTTCTGAATGTAATGCTGTAGGTAATCCTAGCCAGTGGTGGGTGGACACTAGAGCAACTAGACACGTTTGTGTAAACAGGGGAATGTTCAAGGAATATGCTCCTGCGAAAGACAATGAAAGGCTGTACATGGGAAACAAAGATAGCTCGAAGATTGAAGGTTCGGGCAAAGTGATTCTGAAGATGACCTCCGGAAAAGAATTGACATTGCAGGATGTGCTGCATGTTCCCGACATTCGCAAGAACTTAGTCTCTGGTGCTTTACTAGTCAGGCATAGATTTAGGCTAGTATTTGATTGTAACAAATGTATTCTGACTAAGAATGGTGTATTTCTAGGGAAGGGGTACCTGATGGACAATATGTTTAAACTTAGTGTTATAACTATTGTACCAACGAAGACTACGCCCGATGAGGCTAATAAGACTGCTTCTACTTCTGCTTACATGCTTGAGTCTTCATGTTTATGGCATTTGCGTTTGGGTCATGTTAATTATAAGTCATTACAAAGAATGATTAATCTCGACTTATTACCCAAACTAAGTTTCATAATGAAAAGTGCCAAGTCTGTGTTGAAGAAAAAATGGCTAAGTTACCATTTCCTTCAATCAAAAGTAACACTGAAGTGTTAGATTTAATTCATACAGATGTTTGTGATTTAAAGTTTGTGCAAACAAGAAGCGGTAAAAAGTACTTTGTGACTTTTATTGACTATTGCACTCGATACTGTTACATTTATTTGCTAAGCAGCTAAGATGAGGCCTTAGATGCTTTTAAAGATTATAAAAATGAAGTTGAGAATCAACTTAGCAAACGAATTAAGTCAATTCGTAGTGATAGAGGTGGCGAATATGATGCACCGTTTAATGAATTCTGTTCAGACCATGGCATTATTCATGAAACGACTGCACCATATTCACCTCAATCGAATGGTATTGCTGAACGCAAAAACCGTACTCCGAAAGAGATGATGAATGCTATGTTGATAAGTTCGGGCTTACCGCAGAACTTGTGGGGGGAAGCAATTCTCTCCGCCAACGTCATTTTAAATAGAATACCACCAAAGAAGATGGATGAGACCCCATACGAGCTTTGGAAAGGCCATAAGCCTAGTTACAAATACTTGAAAGTGTGGGGGTGTCTGGCGAAGGTTGCAGTACCCAAACCAAGACAAGTTAGAATTGGGCCTAAAACAATTGATTGCATATTCATAGGATATGCAACTAACAGTAGTGCATATCGTTTCTTGGTGCACAAGTCCGATATTCCTGACATACATGAGAATGTTGTCATGGAATCAAGAAATGCAGTGTTCTTTGAAGATGTCTTTCCAAAGAAAGACGAAAACAACGAAGAAGCAAGCACTAGTAAGCGAGTGCATGAGACGACTCCTCAAGAAAGTGAGGAACTACGTCAAAGCAAACGAACTAGAATACCAACATCTTTTGGACCAGATTTTCTAACATACTTGGTAGAAAACGATCCAAGAACTTTTTCAGAGGCGATGTCAACTCCAGAAGCTCCCTTCTGGAAGGAGGCAGTAAACAGTGAGATAGAATCAATTCTTCAAAATCACACGTGGGAGCTGGTAGATCTTCCTCAAGGGAGTAAACCACTTGGATGCAAGTGGATTTTTAAGAAAAAACTCAAAGAGGATGGATCCATTGATAAGTACAAGGCCCGGTTGGTAGCTAAGGGCTATCGACAAAAGGAAGGTTTTGACTTCTTTGACACTTATTCACCAGTAACTAGGATTACTTCCATAAGAATGCTAGTTGCTATTGCTGCAGTCTACGACCTAGAAATCCATCAAATGGATGTGAAGACTGCCTTCCTGAACGGTGAGCTGGAAGAAGAGATTTATATGGAACAGCCTGAAGGGTTTACTGTCCCAGGATAAGAAAGGAAAGTTTGTAGACTTGTTAAGTCTTTGTACGGACTTAAACAAGCACCAAAACAGTGGTATTTGAAGTTTGATCAAGCCATGATGTCAAACGGTTTCAGGATCAATGAATGTGACAAGTGTGTTTACATCAAAAACACACCAAACGCCTATGTAATAGTATGTCTCTATATAGATGATATGCTAATCATGGGTAATACACACGACATCATCTTGAATACCAAGAAGATGTTAACGAGAAATTTTGACATGAAAGACATGGGGGTTGCCAATGTTATTCTAGGAATTAAAATTTATAGGGTACCTGAAGGATTGGTCATGTCTCAAAGTCACTACATTGAAGCTGTTCTTAAACGATTCAATATGCTTGATGTAAAACCGGTAAAGACCCCACTGGACTTAAGTATACACTTGAGGAAGAACCGAGGTGAACCTGTGGCTCAATTAAAGTATTCACAAGTCATTGGGAGTCTGATGTACATAACAAACTGTACAAGACCTGACTTGGCTTGTTCAGTAAACAAATTGAGTAGGTTCACCAGTAATCCAAGTGAGTAACATTGGAAAGCTCTAAATAGAGTGATGAGATATCTGAAATACACAATGAACATTGGATTACAGTACACCAGATATCCAGCAGTATTGGAAGGATATTGCGACGCAAACTGGATATCAGATTGTAAGGATTCTAAATCCACCAGTGGATACTTATTCACTGTAGGTGGTGGTGCTGTGTCATGGAAGTCTACAAAGCAGACGTGCATAGCTCGGTCAACTATGGAAGCTGAGTTTATAGCACTCGATAAAGCTGAGGAAGAAGCTGAATGGCTTCGGAATTTCCTAAAAGACATTCCATGCTGGCCTAAGCCAATCGCTCCTATCAGCATACACTGTGACAGTCAGTCAGCTATAGAACGAGCTCAAAGCAACATCTATAATGGTAAGTCACGACACATACGTCGGAGACATAATACCATTAAGCAGTTGATCTCTAATAGCGTGATTTCCATTGATTACATAAAATCAAAGGAGAATCTTGCGGATCCGCTTACAAAAGCTTTGCCTAGAGATCAAATGTCAAAATTGACAAACGGAATGGGACTTAAGCCTACAAAGCATGAATCTTTGTAACGGTAACCCAACCTTGTTGACTGGAGATCCCAGAATCTTGGTTCAATGGGAAAACTAAGTTATGAGGATTCAGTTAGCACTTACTCATTCCGTTAAACAAAAGTGCTATCTGCAGAGAACCGTTAGGTTAAGCTAATGCTTTTAATGATGTCCTATATCTTGATAAATCAAGTGGGGTATGGCAGAATACTCTTGATAGGAATCACCTATGTAAGTGTGAAGTGGGGCTGCTTCTATGAGAATTCTTATAGGCAAGAATTCTCTAAAAACACTTTCTGAAACCAGGGTTGTTCATGGCCATAATGAACACAACCATGAGAACCAAAAGGGGTGTTAAAGGAAATGTTGTGTGAGTATCATTGTCTAGGTTCATAGTAAAGGCTGATAGTTCAAGACATCAGGTCACTACCTAGCTGAGTGGATCCGATGGTACATCACTAAGAAAGGTTCAAGGCCAGAAGCTACCTCTTCTGATGCAACATTTCTTTGTCTGATTTCTCGATAGAGTCTGCATTCACATTTGCATTAATTTTCATTCATGTGGGGGATTGTTGGAGAAATGAAATGAGAAAAGATTGGATGGCAAGTGGGTTTGTCAAAAGTTGACAACCACTATATTTTGAGCTTAATTATGATTAGTGTTTGTTAATCAAAAATGGAAACTAAAAATTTCTAAATTATCTACGTAACGAGTAGATGATTTTAGGCTTTTGAATCACTCGATTCTGATACCGGATGAATGAAAAATTAATGCTCAAAGTTGGTGTAAAATTGGTGGAAATTAGAAAAATTGGTGATGTGGCCTCTTGAGGAGTGAACACATCACCAATTTGCTTATATACCACATTACCCACTTGAGAGAGAAAGGCCACAATATAAAGTTCAAGTTGGAGCCTTCTAAGATGTGCCCTTGGGTATGAGAAGTTTTTGACAGAGTCAGGACGCAGCTCAGACAAGGTTCAACACACACGAGCGCACGCGCGCCGCCGCCGCCTCCCGTCTGGCCAGCCGGCTCGGCTCGGCTCGTGCTCGGGCTCGGGGATCGGGGCTCGCCCACCCGGTTCTTATATTTTTGGATAAATTTTCTTCTAAATTTTTCCAGAAAAATAGTTACCTGCTGATCCTACGGTTTACGATTCATCTGCGGTGATCCAACGCTCCAGATCAAATCTGATCCTACGGTTTCAGCGCGGTTACTGATCCTACGTCTCAGATTTGATGTTATCTTCGGTTTATTGATCCAATGGCCTACGTCTGTTCAGACAAGGATTACGATCTAACGGTGGAGATCTTAACTGGTTTTAATCCAATGGTCCAGATTCGTTCTGACCATAAACCGCCTTGAACCTCCTTCAACCACCCTCCATCTATATATACTATCGCCATGCATGCATACGAAAAACACACTGATTTTTTAGTACTGCAATCTTTCTTCAAAGCGTTCTGCATTGCATTCCATTACGATACAATCCACACGAGAAATCAGTATACCTTTAACAGGTTCGTCGATGTTCCTACGCTGTAGTGCCACTCGTATGAACGAAAACCGTTGTATCTTGGGAGACGTTTGTTCCATCCGGTTGGGCACAGTATACCAGAGCAATTCGTCTTGAGGACAGAGTCCTTACACTCGCCTCTGTTTTGCTTGCGTTTTTGTTGTCAATTTACTCACATGCACACAGTGCACTTGTTCTGATTACAGTGCTAACATTATCGTGGTTAGATTGTCATGGAGTTCCCACGCGTCGTTTTGTGCAGTTCTTTCTTTCTGTTCTTGTATCGGCACAAGTTTGTCAGCCTGGCTAAACAGTTTAGTATACCATCCGAAGAGCTTATCATCAAAATGTCTCTGTAACTGCATTTAATATTTTGCCGATACATACCTTTGAACAACTGTGATCTCAAATAATTAATAGACGGTGAGGTAGAACTCATGCCTAGAGCCTTCTCCATTGCCTCAAGACGAGTAAGGGGGTAGCTTGGTAGTACAGTTGACGTTTTCTAAAATTGACGAACTGCCCTGATGCCTCCTGATATTGCTATAAGAAACTTTTGAATTTGAGAAGGTTAGTGATCGATCAATTGAGAAAGATGTGAAGGTCATTTGCAAAGGCTAGGTGCATGAAATGTCTTGCTGCCCTTCCTGTAGCATATGCTTGGAGTTTTCCCGAAGTGATATGTTCATTAATGCCTTTGCTAAAGCCTTCATAAGCAACAATAAATAGTATAAGGTCTCCTTGTTTCACCCCACTTCCCGGATTAAAGAAACTATAGGACACCCTATTGATCAGGACTGAGATATAGGTACTTTCCAGGTTGTTAAATATCGTTTTGATGAAAGTACTGGAGAATCTCATCTTGCTCAGTACTTCCTTGAAATAATCTTAACTAACCCGATCAAAGGCCTTAGCCATATCTAGCTTTAGTATCACATTTAACCCCCTGCTACCCCTGTCCATTAGATGCACCATTTCATTGGCTAGAAGGGCACATCCCTGCCCTTCATGAAACCAGCCTGTCCGAAGATATTATGTTGGGCCAAGGAAACTACTCTAGTAGCTAGAATACGTTTGCATATCTTACCCATAAATGCTGATAGACATATTGCTCTATAGTCATTAAACATCGAAGTCTTGGCACATTAAGAAATGAGGGTAATCAATGTACTAGCCATGGTCTTAGGAATAGGAAATCTTAGAAAGAGCTCCTGCACAGCCTTTATAACATCTGCTTTTTCAAATTCTCAATAGTGCTTAAAGAAATGTCTATTATAACCATCCAAGCCAGCTAGTTGCACTTTGTGGATCAAGTTGCCAACCAGCTTGTTTGACTTTTTCCATTGTAAGCATCATAGTCAACAGCTTATTGTCTTCATCACCCACCAACGTTGGAATATAGCCAATCACTAGACAAGAATTGGAGGTAGCTTCCTTAGAAAACAGCTTGCTATAGTAATTACCTGCTTCCCCCTAAATATGAGTTGTTATAGAATATTCATGACCTTCCAGGGTCTTAATGCTGCGTATTATTTGCCTCATTCTCCTGTAACTCACCAAAGTGTGGTGAAATGATGTACTGGCCTCCCCTTGAATTAACGATTTTGCCCTAGCCTTGTGCTTTAGTTTGCTGGTCTGTATCAGTTCTGCTTGGACTACATGTGTAGCGCCCCGCTCCCGAACCCTAGCATCGGGAACAGTACGCCCGCCGTATCTCACTAAGGAGAATACAAAGCGTCGAATCAATTTCCAACATGTCCGAAAAGACGTAGAAATTTTTTGCGCGGAAACAAAATACAAGGACATAAGGTTTTCTTGATAAGAAAATTCCTCAATACAATAATGAACCAAATCCTGACAACAACGTAAGTCTGAAAATCTAGACAAGGTGATGTCCGGTGAGATCCCAATAAAATAAAGACAAACAGTCGCAGGATCTTCTTATATCCTAGGCGCGACCATCAGTCTGCCCACTCCACCGTATCAGCCCCGTCCTCAGCAAAGATATAGTCGTACTCTTCCTCTTCCTCACCTGGTTGGGGGGGGGGAGGTAGGGGTGAGTGATAGGGAAATCACCCAGTAGGCACCTGCCTCCAACTAGTACAAGACAAGCATACAAAAATGATACAACATATAACACATAACATGATATCACATAAGCATATGAAAGAATGCGGAAAGGTAATTCACTCCAGATAAAGAATGCGCAACATCATGATGCATGTCCTACTATGCATGTCACACGCAACAAAGTCATGTCACACCAAAATGCCGATATCTCCGCCATGCAATGCATGAATCCGGGTCCTAACTGAGTGGCTGTGGGTCGTACCCACCCACAGTCACCATCCTGAGTGTACTTGGCCCCGCCACCGTACACCATCCTGAGCGCCCGTGACCCGTACGTCACGACCCACCATCATGCAATGCACGTGCCATGAATGCAAACAACACAATCGTCTGAGGCTCCTGGCTCATCCTCACCGTCCTCCGGCACTCAAATCTAGGTTCATTTAGTGATCGCCTGAGGCCCCTGGCCCATCCTCACCATCCTCCGGCACTCAAATCTAGGTTCGTTTATTATCTGAGATATGATTTAATGTTGTTTGAGGTTAAACTTACCATTCCATGGCTTGTATAAATTTATTGTGCATTTTCTATATTTTTCCTCATTTTTCTGCTATTTATTTCTATTTATTACCTAATTATTCAAATTAAATAAATTATCACAATTGCCAAAATTTAATGATAATAATTTACTTTTTACCTTTTATAAATTCTAGAATTTATTTAAAATTTTCTGGTATTTATTTATATTTTCCTATAATTATTACTATTTAAATTAATTAGATAACAAATTATTAAATTCAGAAATCCAGAGAAGAAAAATAATTCTTAATATAAGTGGGCTGGCCCTTTACAGAAGCCCTGACTCGCCTGGTCCGGCCCGTTAAGGGTCCGACCTGAAATCTGCTATTTTCCTTTTTTTTATAACATGTAATTGGGCCGGCTGGTGTTCGGTCCGGTCCGCTGGCCATTTGGCCCGGCCTGCTACCATCCGCCCTCTTTTTTTTTAACTTTAACAATTGGGCCAAGCCTGGCAAGTGCAGCCAGCCCATTAAGGGCTGGCCTGTCCAGCGAGTCAGGGCTTCAGCCCATTTAGCTTAACCTCCTTTTTTTCTCTTTCTGATTCCTGCGCACGGCGCGTCCTGCTCCTACGCGCACGTGGCGGCCATGCGAGGCCGCTTCCGGAGGCCTCCGGCTGCTGGTTTTTCGACCCCGATCTACATTTTCGCCTATTTCCATTCTATGGGAACCTATTCTAAGGTCAAATCAAGGACTAAAGGCCCTAAACATACTAAAGTTGTGATATTTTGATTATCAAATTTTTCTCTAGAATCAAATGAAAGTTACGCAATACAGAGTTCAGGCATTCCACAGACTGCAAATTTCATGTTTTTCACAGATTGAACAACATGCAATCAAATTAAACAATTAAAACACCAAAAACACATAGAGTACCATCAAAGCAAGCTTGAAATTTGTACTATGTGGAGGGGAAAAAGGGAACCTACATATTTGCAGTCATTTTGCGCGATTACACGGAGTCTATATGGATTTGACTTGCTTCCTTCTTCTCTTTTTCTTCTCTTTTCTTCCTTCCTTTCCCCTCTCTTCCTTCCGCTGTCGCTTTTTTCCGCTTGCCCTCCATTTTTTTACTGCACTTCCATTATTTCTGCCACCCCTGTTGCCAATTTAACCCCCATTAGCAAAAATTGGGGGAAGGCAGTCATCCCTTCCCCCAAAATTTACGTTATTCCTATTTTTTTTATTATTATTTTTTTATTTATTTATTTTAAATTAACATTATCCTTATCTTCATTCTCTTATTATTATTATATTACTTTTCTTTTCTTTTCTTTTTTTTATTGTTAACCTATTTTATATAACCAATATATATACATCACTAACTAATTAGGAAATCACCTAAACAAAATGATATGCTATGATTAATTCAATTCGCACAGTTGCTACATCAAACGACTACTTCAGTTTTAAAATTAATGTGTAACGGCTAGTTCGAAATTTCCCGGTGTAACATCCTACCCACCTTACAATAAGTTTCGTCCTCAAAACTTGACGTAACTTAATCGTAAAGACCGAGGAAAACTCAACGTATTTTCATCGAAGAGTTTCGGAGTAGCGTTCGCGCATCTGACCCTCCGGCTCCCAAATCGCCTCGTTCTTCTTGTGATTGTTCCATTGTTCCTTAACATATAAAATAACTTTCCTCCTCAGGTCTTGACCTTTGCGGTTTATGATTCGAATGGGGGTCTCTTCATATGACGCGTCCGGCCAAATCCTTAAAGGCGGTGCATCCAGTAAATGACTCGGATATGAGACGTACCTTCTCAACCGAGAATCATAAAATTCATTGTGCACATGTGTTAGAACCGGAGGTAACGCCAAGCGGCAAGCTAACAAACCGGTCTTTTCGAGTATCTTATAAGGCCTAATGTGCTGCGGCCTCGGCTTGTCGTTCAAACCAAATTATGTAACACCCTTCATAGGCGATACCTTCAGATAAACCTTTTCTCCCACTGTAACTTCCAGAC
Source organism: Eustoma russellianum (assembly GCA_036186865.1). Classification (NCBI taxonomy): domain Eukaryota; kingdom Viridiplantae; phylum Streptophyta; class Magnoliopsida; order Gentianales; family Gentianaceae; genus Eustoma; species Eustoma russellianum. Next base: position 26,790,616 of record AP025043.1, on the reverse strand, counting down.
GATGCCTCTTCGAGTCTGTCCAGCTCTTACTTCTATCTTGAGCAACCTTGGGTCTTTCTCGAATCAAATTTATCTTCTCCTTGGTCTGCTCAACCAGCTCTGGACCAGTGATAGCGCGCTCTCCAATTTCATCCCAATGGATAGGGAATCTGCACTTACGCCTATTGAACGTCTCATATGACGTCATGCCGATGGTGCTACGATAGTTGTTGTGGTAGGAGAACCCAATCATCTTGACCATACCATCCCAGTTCCCTTTGAAGTGAGTGACGCAAGCCTTCAATATGTCCTCCAATGTCTGTATCGTCTTCCCTGACTGCTCATCAGTCTGAGGATGAAATGCCATGCTCAATGTAGCATCGTCCATTATACATCTCAGCATACTCAAGTTCTAATGCACGTTGTCGTTTTAATGGTTAAATTGTAGAACACGTCTCGTTTACACAAATAGTAAGTTGTGTTTCCTTATTAATTTTTATTATTATTATTATCATTATTATTATTTTTATTATTATTATTTTTTTAAATGCAGGCATGACTTACGTATCATACGTAGCTCATGTATTCACAATCTGTTCTCTGCAGTTCGTCACATGTATTATGTTTATACTATTTGTTTGACTTTTTAAGCAGTACACACACTATGCGCGTTTCCTTTTAGTCTTTGTTTATCGTGATCTCTCTTTTTGTACTTAGGTTAGTCGTTAATAATATTCTTTACATATACTCTATATTCTCCGTACTAGCTTATCTTATTGTTGTATAAGTGTCATTATACAAATTATGCCGAAGGAAATGCATAAATACATGAATTTTACTGTAATGTAGGTACATATAATTTATTTAGGTGTTCAAGTATGATAATTAAATAACTCTTTGTTTTTTTTGTTATTAACTTATTTATTCTTTAATCTATTACTATGTTGTCATACAATACTATACCGTTCCTAACTCATAATTAGCATGCTTTACTACAATTGTGCATGTTTGTTAATTTGTTTTAAAACTTGAATTGTATGCCTATTTTGTAATTCCATGTCTTGTATGCAAAGTATTTGTTATTGTATTTTTTTGTAATTATGTTGTTCGCCGGTGTTATATATTATGATGTTTACTATTGTTTCGTTGCATTAGTTACGTTGTGGTGTCATTGATATAGTTGCGTGTATACCCGTGCATATTTGCTTAGAATCATTTATTTGCTTATGTCTCGTGTATCTATTTATAAGTTTTCTTAGATCGACTTATTTACATTATGTCATTAAGGTTGTAACAAATTATGAGTAGCCATATGCTTCTTTATTGTTGTAAGAGATTGGTTGTGGTTGTTGTTGTTGTTGTTTTTTTTTTCTCTTTTTTTTTGTGACTATGTATTACTCTGTGGATTAGTAACCCACGATACATATTAACAGCTTGACGTTTGTAACTTTCTGAGTTGGTTATCTGTTATGGGTTCTTTTTTTTTGTAGTGATCATTTAGCACATTAATTCTAACTTATCGTATATCTTTTATATGCTCACTACTCCTACGTTTTTATCGTATGCTATGTACATTGTAAGCTTTTACCGGTTACTTCACATTTTTATGTTGGTCGCTTTGTATGTATAGGTATAGTGTATGTAAAGTCCTTCGCACTTATCCTGTTTGTGTTTGGTGTGGTGATAACATTATATGGTTTAATAAGTTGGTTGATTCATTACCGCTCACAGAGTCATACTACTGTAAGGGTGTAAACATTTTTTGTAGTTAGTATGTCTTGTGTTTATTATTTTTATGTTAGTATGTTACCACAAGCTTATACATGTTCATTTTTTTATAGTGATCAATTTCATTATCGTTATATATATGTATATGTATATATATTTTAACATTTTATTTTGCACTTTTGTGGTGTCTATTGTTCATGTTGTACTTGAATTAGTAAATTTTATTAGCACATGTAGTGGTAGTATATGATGGTGGGGAAAACTATTGATTTTGCAGATGTGACTGCGATTTTACTACTAACAATTTGAGTTAATTTGTTTACATGTTATGGTAGGCTGTGTATTTGTTTGCGTCGTGCATGAGTATGGTGTGCACTATGTTGTGTTTGTGCAACTGATTTTTTTTTAAAAATATATATAATATGTTGAATTATGTTATTGTATATTCATAGTTTCTTATGTTATGCGATATCTCGTTTTGTACTGTGTTATATTTCTTTATGTAGTTGTGTTGGATTCTCTTTTTCTTTTATATATATATATTTGATGTTCTAGTACGCGTTTGATATAGGAAAGTACGTCGTTAAAGTATGTTGTATTGATCAGTGTGTGATATATAGCTAATTTAGCAAGTTTATGTAATTAAATTTTTTTTTCCCAGCGAAACTTTGCTGATATCAGCGATACACTCAAACTTCGCCTTCTTCTGCTTCCGTCTGCTCAGGACACTGGTGTCACCAAAAATCCTTCAACCAATTTCCCGAAGCCGCTGGCCAAATCGAGAAAGTTCCATACTTCAGTCACCTTGGTCGGTCAGGGCTACTCAACGATATACTTAATCTTCTTCGGATCCACTGAGGTTCACTCTTATGAACTTACATGACTTAAGAAAGCCACGCTTCCGCTATGCAACTCTGATTATTATCTCTGACTAACATCATCTGCACTGACGATGAGTCGTTGAGACCTGGTCGCCGGCGGTTGAACTCTACTACGACGTCGCCAGCCTCCCCGATGAAAGGTCCTTCTAAGCATTGAATTCCAGACGTCCTGCATTTCCATGTAGTAGAACCTCAGATCTGGTGGTGGCAGCGGCGGAAGCCGCTGGTTCAACTACTACTGCCGCTATTACGCCAAAGTGGTGGCCATGGTGTCAGCCAATAATTGTAGAATGGCCCCCCTGATTCTAGTGGTCGTTACCGCAACCACCGTTGCCTCCTTTGCGTGATTATTCACGACACAAAGATGTTTTTCTGGATCTCGTGCGAACCTTGACGAGAATTCGGACAGGGGTGATCGATGTATTTGAGCCTTTATGAGGCTCATGTGAAGGTTCGGGGGTTCAACGTTGACTAAATAGAGAAAGCTCACCAACGGCACACACCTCCCATAACCCGATCATAACATAGGTCTACTTCATTGATCAGGGATATATTCATCATTCCTAGGAAGAGATCATAGCTTACGTCTAAGTGATCTAGTTAATCCTGCGTTTTCGAGGCAGATCTGAAGCCTCGGCTCTGATACCACCTGTAGCGCCCCGCTCCCGAACCCTAGCATCGGGAACATTACGCCCGCCGTATCTCACTAAGGAGAATACAAAGCGTCGAATCAATTTCCAGCATGTCCGAAAAGACATAGAAATTTTTCGCGCGGAAACAAAATACAAGGACATAAGGTTTTCTTGATAAGAAAATTCCTCAATACAATAATGAACCAAATCCTGACAACAACGTAAGTCTGAAAATCTAGACAAGGTGATGTCCAGTGAGATCCCAATAAAATAAAGACAAACAGTCGCAGGGTCTTCTTATATCCTAGGCGCGACCATCAGTCTGCCCACTCCACCGTATCAGCCTCGTCCTCAGCAAAGATATAGTCGTATTCTTCCTTTTCCTCACCTGGTTGGGGGGGAAGTAAGGGTGAGTGATAGGGAAATCACCCAGTAGGCACCTGCCTCCAACTAGTACAAGACAAGCATACAAAAATGATACAACATATAACACATAACATGATATCACATAAGCATATGAAAGAATGCGGAAAGGTAATTCACTCCAGATAAAGAATGCGCAACATCATGATGCATGTCCTACTATGCATGTCACACGCAACAAAGTCATGTCACACCAAAATGCCGATATCTCCGCCATGCAATGCATGAACCCGGGTCCTAACTGAGTGGCTGTGGGTCGTACCCACACACAGTCACCACCCTGAGTGTACTTGGCCCCGCCACCGTACACCATCCTGAGCGTCCATGACCCGTACGTCATGACCCACCATCATGCAATGCACGTGCCATGAATGCAAACAACACAATCGTCTGAGGCCCCTGGCTCATTCTCACCGTCCTCCGGCACTCAAATCTAGGTTCATTTAGTGATCGCCTGAGGCCCCTGGCCCATCCTCACCATCCTCCGGCACTCAAATCTAGGTTCGTTTATTATCTGAGATATGATTTAATGTTGTTTGAGGTTAAACTTACCATTCCATGGCTTGTATACATTTATTGTGCATTTCCTATATTTTTCCTCATTTTTCTGCTATTTATTTCTATTTATTATCTAATTATTCAAATTAAATAAATTATCACAATTGTCAAAATTTAATGATAATAATTTACTTTTTACCTTTTATAAATTCTAGAATTTATTTAAAATTTTCTGGTATTTATTTATATTTTCCTATAATTATTACTATTTAAATTAATTGGATAACAAATTACTAAATTCAGAAATCCAGAGAAGAAAAATAATTCTTAATATAAGTGGGCTGGCCCTTTACAGCCAGCCCTGTCCGCGCGTCGCCTGGTCCGGCCCGTTAAGGGTCCGACCTGAAATCTGCTATTTCCCTTTTTTTATAACATGTAATTGGGCCGGCTGGTGTTCGGTCCGGTCCGCTGGCCATCCGGCCCGGCCTGCTATCATCCGCCCTCTTTTTTTTAACTTTAACAATTTGGGCCAAGTCTGGCAAGTGCAGCCAGCCCGTTAAGGGCTGGCCTGTCCAGCGAGTCAGGGCTTCAGCCCATTTAGCTTAACCTCCTTTTTTTCTCTTTCCGATTCCTGCGCACAGCGCATCCTGCCCCTACGCGCACGTGGCGGCCACGCGAGGCCGCTTCCGGCGGCCTCCGGCTGTTGGTTTTTCGACCCCGATCTACAGTTTCGCCTATTTCCAGTCTATGGGAACCTATTCTAAGGTCAAATCAAGGACTAAAGGCCCCAAACATACTAAAGTTGTGATATTTTGATTATCAAATTTTTCCCTAGAATCAAATGAAAGTTACGCAATACAGAGTTCAGGCATTCCACAGACTGCAAATTTCATGTTTTTCACAGATTGAACAACATGCAATCAAATTAAACAATTAAAACACCAAAAACACAGAGTACCATCAAAGCATGCTTGAAATTTGTACTATGTGGAGGGGGAAAAGGAAACCTACATATTTGCAGCCATTTTGCACGATTACACGGAGTCTATATGGATTTGGCTTGCTTCCTTCTTCTCTTTTTCTTCTCTTCTTCCTTCCTTTCCCCTCTCTTCCTTCCGCTGTCGCTTTTTTCCGCTTGCCCTCCATTTTTTTTACTGCACTTCCATTATTTCTGCCACCCCTGTTGCCAATTTAACCCCCATTAGCAAAAATTGGGGGAAGGCAGTTATCCCTTCCCCCAAAATTTACGTTATTCCTATTTTTTTTATTATTATTTTTTATTTATTTATTTTAAATTAACATTATCCTTATCTTCATTCTCTTATTATTATTATATTACTTTTCTTTTCTTTTCTTTTTTTTATTGTTAACCTATTTTATATAACCAATATATATACATCACTAACTAATTAGGAAATCACCTAAACAAAATGATATGCTATGATTAATTTAATTCGCACTGTTGCTACATCCAACGACTACTTCAGTTTTAAAATTAATGTGTAACGGCTAGTTCGAAATTTCCCGGTGTAACATCCTACCCACCTTACAATAAGTTTCGTCCTCGAAACTTGACGTAACTTAATCGTAAAGACCGAGGAAAACTCAATGTATTTTCATCGAAGAGTTTCGGAGTAGCGTTCGCGCATCTGACCCTCCGGCTCCCAAATCGCCTCGTTCTTCTTGTGATTGTTCCATTGTTCCTTAACATATAAAATAACTTTCCTCCTCAGGTCTTGACCTTTGCGGTTTATGATTCGAATGGGGGTCTCTTCATATGACGCGTCCGGCCAAATCCTTAAAGGCGGTGCGTCCAGTAAATGACTCGGATATGAGACGTACCTTCTCAACCGAGAATCATAAAATTCATTGTGCACATGTGTTAGAACCGGAGGTAACGCCAAGCGGCAAGCTAACAAACCGGTCTTTTCGAGTATCTCATAAGGCCTAATGTGCTGCGGCCTCGGCTTGTCGTTCAAACCAAATTATGTAACACCCTTCATAGGCGATACCTTCAGATAAACCTTTTCTCCCACTGTAACTTCCAGACGATGCCTCTTCGAGTCTGTCCAGCTCTTACTTCTATCTTGAGCAACCTTGGGTCTTTCTCGAATCAAATTTATCTTCTCCTTGGTCTGCTCAACGAGCTCTGGACCAGTGATAGCGCGCTCTCCAATTTCATCCCAATGGATAGGGAATCTGCACTTACGCCTATTGAACGTCTCATATGGCGTCATGCCGATGGTGCTACGATAGTTGTTGTGGTAGGAGAACCCAATCATCTTGACCATACCATCCCAGTTCCCTTTGAAGTGAGTGACGCAAGCCTTCAATATGTCCTCCAATGTCTGTATCGTCTTCCCTGACTGCTCATCAGTCTGAGGATGAAATGCCATGCTCAATGTAGCATCGTCCATTATACATCTCAGCATACTTAAGTTCTAATGCACGTTGTCGTTTTAATGGTTAAATTGTAGAACACGTCTCGTTTACACAAATAGTAAGTTGTGTTTCCTTATTAATTTTTATTATTATTATTATCATTATTATTATTATTATTTTTATTATTATTTTTTTAAATGCAGGTATGACTTACGTATCATGCGTAGCTCATGTATTCACAATCCGTTATCTGCAGTTCGTCACATGTATTATGTTTATACTATTTGTTTGACTTTTTAAGCAGTACACACACTATGCGCGTTTCCTTTTAGTCTTTGTTTATCGTGATCTCTCTTTTTGTACTTAGGTTAGTCGTTAATAATATTCTTTACATATACTCTATATTCTCCGTACTAGCTTATCTTATTGTTGTATAAGTGTCATTATACAAATTATGCCGAGGAAATGCATAAATACATGAATTTTACTGTAATGTAGGTACATATAATTTATTTAGGTGTTCAAGTATGATAATTAAATAACTCTTTGTTTTTTTTGTTATTAACTTATTTATTCTTTAATCTATTACTATGTTGTCATACAATACTATACCGTTCCTAACTCATAATTAGCATGCTTTACTACAATTGTGCATGTTTGTTAATTTGTTTTAAAACTTGAATTGTATGCCTATTTTGTAATTCCATGTCTTGTATGCAAAGTATTTGTTATTGTATTTTTTTTGTAATTATGTTGTTCGCCGGTGTTATATATTATGATGTTTACTATTGTTTCGTTGCATTAGTTACGTTGTGGTGTCATTGATATAGTTGCGTGTATACCCGTGCATATTTGCTTAGAATCATTTATTTGCTTATGTCTCGTGTATCTATTTATAAGTTTTCTTAGATCGACTTATTTACAATATGTCATTAAGGTTGTAACAAATTGTGAGTAGCCATATGCTTCTTTATTGTTGTAAGAGATTGGTTGTGGTTGTTGTTGTTGTTTTGTTTCTCTTTTTTTTTGTAACTATGTATTACTATGTGGATTAGTAACCCACGATACATATTAACAGCTTGACGTTTGTAACTTTCTGAGTTGGTTATCTGTTATGGGTTCTTTTTTTTTGTAGTGATCATTTAGCACATTAATTCTAACTTATCGTATATCTTTTATATGCTCACTACTCCTACGTTGTTATCGTATGCTATGTACATTGTAAGCTTTTACCGATTACTTCACATTTTTATGTTGGTCGCTTTGTATGTATAGGTATAGTGTATGTAAAGTCCTTCGCACTTATCCTGTTTGTGTTTGGTGTGGTGATAACATTATATGGTTTAATAAGTTGGTTGATTCATTACCGCTCACAGAGTCATACTACTGTAAGGGTGTAAACATTTTTTGTAGTTAGTATGTCTTGTGTTTATTATTTTTATGTTAGTATGTTACCACAAGCTTATACATGTTCATTTTTTTATAGTGATCAATTTCATTATCGTCATATATATATATGTATATGTATATATATTTTAACATTTTATTTTGCACTTTTGTGGTGTCTATTGTTCATGTTGTACTTGAATTAGTAAATTTTATTAGCACATGTAGTGGTAGTATATGATGGTGGGGAAAACTATTGATTTTGCAGATGTGACTGCGATTTTACTACTAACAATTTGAGTTAATTTGTTTACATGTTATGGTAGGCTGTGTATTTGTTTGCGTCGTGCATGAGTATGGTGTGCACTATGTTGTGTTTGTGCAACTGATTTTTTTTTAAAAATATATATAATATGTTGAATTATGTTATTGTATATTTATAGTTTCTTATGTTATGCGATATCTCGTTTTGTACTGTGTTATATTTCTTTATGTAGTTGTGTTGGATTCTCTTTTTTTTTATATATATATATTTGATGTTCTAGTACGCGTTTGATATAGGAAAGTACGTCGTTAAAGTATGTTGTATTGATCAGTGTGTGATATATAGCTAATTTAGCAAGTTTATGTAATTAAAATTTTTTTTTCCCAGCGAAACTTTGCTGATATCAGCGATACACTCAAACTTCGCCTTCTTCTGCTTCCGTCTGCTCAGGACACTGGTGTCACCAAAAATCCTTCAACCAATTTCCCGAAGCCGCTGGCCAAATCGAGAAAGTTCCATACTTTAGTCACCTTGGTCGGTCAGGGCTACTCAACGATATACTTAATCTTCTTCGGATCTAATGAGGTTCACTCTTGTGAACTTACATGACTTAAGAAAGCCACGCTTCCGCTATGCAACTCTGATTATTATCTTTGACTAACATCATCTGCACTGACGATGAGTCGTTGAGACCTGGTCGCCGGCGGTTGAACTCTACTACGACGTCGCCAGCCTCCCCGATGAAAGGTCCTTCTAAGCATTGAATTCCAGACGTCCTGCATTTCCATGTAGTAGAACCTCAGATCTGGTGGTGGCAGCGGCGGAAGCCGCTGGTTCAACTACTACTGCCGCTATTGCGCCAAAGTGGTGGCCATGGTGTCAGCCAATGATTGTAGAATGGCCCCCCTGATTCTAGTGGTCGTTACCGCAACCACCGTTTCCTCCTTCGCGTGATTATTCACGACACAACGATGTTTTTCTGGATCTCGTGCGAACCTTGACGAGAATTCGGACGGGGTGATCGATGTATTTGAGCCTTTTGAGGCTCATGCGAAGGTTCGGGGGTTCAACGTTGACTAAATAGAGAAAGCTCACCAACGGCACACACCTCCCATAACCCGATCATAATTTAGGTCTACTTCATTGATTAGGGATATATTCATCATTCCTAGGAAGAGATCATAGCTTACGTCTAAGTGATCTAGTTAATCCTGCGTTTCCGAGGCGGATCTGAAGCCTCGGCTCTGATACCACCTGTAGCGCCCCGCTCCTGAACCCTAGCATCGGGAACATTACGCCCGCCGTATCTCATTAAGGAGAATACAAAGCGTCGAATCAATTTCCAACATGTCCAAAAAGACAGAAATTTTTCGCGCAGAAACAAAATACAAGGACATAAGGTTTTCTTGATAAGAAAATTCCTCAATACAATAATGAACCAAATCCTGACAACAACGTAAGTCTGAAAATCTAGACAAGGTGATGTCTGGTGAGATCCTAATAAAATAAAGACAAATAGTCGCAGGGTCTTCTTATATCTTAGGCGCGACCATCAATCTGTCCACTCCACCGTATCAGCCCCGTCCTCGGCAAAGATATAGTCGTACTCTTCCTCTTCCTCACCTGGTGGGGGGGAAGTAGGGGTGAGTGATGGAGATATCACCCAGTAGGCACCTGCCTCCAACTAGTACAAGACAAGCATACAAAAATGATACAACACATAACACATAACATGATATCACATAAGCATATGAAAGAATGCGGAAAGGTAATTCACTCCAGATAAAGAATGCGCAACATCGTGATGCATGTCCTACTATGCATGTCACACGTAACAAAGTCATGTCACACCAAAATGCCGATATCTCCATCATGCAATGCATGAACCCGGGTCCTAACTGAGTGGTTGTGGGTCGTACCCACCCATAGTCACCATCCTGAGTGTACTTGGCCCCGCCACCGTACACCATCCTGAGCACCCGTGACCCGTACGTCACGACCCACCATCATGCAATGCACGTGTCATGAATGCAAACAACACAATCGTCTGAGGCCCCTGGCCCATCCTCACCGTCCTCCGGCACTCAAATCTAGGTTCATTTAGTGATCGCCTGAGGCCCCTGGCCCATCCTCACCATCCTCCGGCACTCAAATCTAGGTTCGTTTATTATCTGAGATATGATTTAATGTTGTTTGAGGTTAAACTTACCATTCCATGGATTGTATACATTTATTGTGCATTTCTTATATTTTTCCTCATTTTTCTGCTATTTATTTCTATTTATTACCTAATTATCCAAATTAAATAAATTATCACAATTGCCAAATTTTAATGATAATAATTTACTTTTTACCTTTTATAAATTCTGGAATTTATTTAAAATTTTCTGGTATTTATTTATATTTTTCCTATAATTATTACTATTTAAATTAATTAGATAACAAATTATTAAATTCAGAAATCCAGAGAAGAAAAATAATTCTTAATATAAGTGGGTTGGCGGCCCGTTAAGGGTCCGGCCTGAAATCTGCTATTTCCCTTTTTTTTATAACATGTAACTGGGCCGGCTGGTGTTCGGTCCGGTCCGCTGGCCATTCGGCCCGGCCTGCTACCATCCGCCCTCTTTTTTTTAACTTTAACAATTTGGGCCAAGCCTGACAAGTGCAGCCAGCCCGTTAAGGGCTGGCCTGTCCAGCGAGTCAGGGCTTCAGCCCATTTAGCTTAACCTCGTTTTTTTTTTTCTGATTCCTGCGCACAGCGCGTCCTGCCCCTGCGCGCGCGTGGCGGCCACGCGCAGCCGCTTCCGGCGGCCTCCGGCTGCCGGTTTTTCGACCCCGATCTACATTTTCGCCTATTTCCAGTCTATGGGAACCTATTCTAAGGTCAAATCAAGGACTAAAGGCCTAAACATACTAAAGTTGTGATATTTTGATTATCAAATTTTTCCCTAGAATCAAATGAAAGTTACGCAATACAGAGTTCAGGCATTCCACAGACTGCAAATTTCATGCTTTTCACAGATTAAACAACATGCAATCAAATTAAACAATTAAAACACCAAAAACACATAGAGTACCATCAAAGCATGCTTGAAATTTGTACTATGTGGAGGGGGAAAAGGAAACCTACATATTTGCAGCCATTTTGCGCGATTACACGAGTCTATATGGATTTGGCTTGCTTCCTTCTTCTCTTTTCTTCCTTCCTTTCCCCTCCCTTCCTTCCGCTGTCGCTTTTTCCCGCTTGCCCTCCATTTTTTTTACTGCACTTCCATTATTTCCGCCACCCCTGTTGCCAATTTAACCCCCATTTGCAAAAATTGGGGGAAGGCAGCTATCCCTTCCCCCAAAATTTACGCTATTCCTGTTTTTTTATTATTATTTTTTTATTTATTTATTTTAAATTAACATTATCCTTATCTTCATTCTGTTATTATTATTATGTTACTTTTCTTTTCTTTTCTTTTTTTTATTGTTAACCTATTTTATATAACCAATATATATACATCACTAACTAATTAGGAAATCACCTAAACAAAATGATATGCTATGATTAATTCAATTCGCACTATAGCTACATCCAACGACTACTTCAGTTTTAAAATTAATGTGTAACGGCTAGTTCGAAATTTCCGGGTGTAACAACATGGTAAGCTGTTCCTGCTTCATCCGTGGGATCGTGCTCATAATGCTGCTCATTTATTAGGATTTGCCTCTCTGCCATATATCCACCTTACTGAATATTTTCAAAACATTTTTCTATCCACACCTTAATATCTTGTTTTAGTTGTTTGAGCTTATTACAAAGACCATGCATTCCTCCTATGGTAGCATAAAATTGCCAGGTTTACGACATCAATTTTAGAAAGTCTGGATGCAGACTCAAGGGATTTAGGAATATAAAAGGTTTTGGACCTGAGGAAGATTGCATGGTACATTTCAAAAATAGGAGTGTATGATCTGAGGTAGCTCTGCTGAGATTTGCAATATGTATATCCTCGAAAGAGCTACACAAAGTGGGAGAAGGCAGATACATATCCAATCTTATCCATACCTTTTCTTGCCCTCTCCTAGAAGACCATGTATGTCTGGACCCTTGGAATGGAAAATCCATCAATCCACAGTATGTGACAACACCTTAAAAGTATTCAAGAGATGATAGAGATGGTGAGTTTGTTCCTCTCTATTCGTCTAAAGCGAGGAATTTATTGAAATCCTCTCCTAGTAACCAGTGTTTCTCATTAGAATCAGAGTGGTCTCAATTCCTCCCAAATGACTTTTTCTTTCATCTCATGTGTTTTTCCCATACGCATCTACTTGCCAAAATTGAATATATGTACCATGCAGACAAAATAGAAAATAAGAGGCTTGAAAACCAGGGTGAGAATCTATCAACTGTAGCATGTGGTTTTGCTAGAAAATCGGTGAAAATTCAGCTTTAGCCTACAGAATGTTAGCTTTTCCTCTCTGTTTAGGCTCTATAATATCAATTAAATGAGGGATGTGTTGATAATGGGATATCCGATATTGCAGTCCATAGACGGATGTGTTGATACCTCTAACATTCCAGGTAATGCAATTCATTGTGTAGATTCAGAGGTGGTAGATTGGAGACTCCTAAGCGAACTTCTAGTGATCATTGTAGGTTGTGTTGTCAAGCATTTCTTTTTCTACATTTTCTCCTTGAAAGTAACATTGTTATGACCGTTTTCTTTATAATATATATAAATAATTATTAGTTTTTCTTAATGAAGAAGAGATAGAGATAAACACAAAATAGGAATTGGATATACATTAGGAATAAGTCCTAATCTAACTAGGTTATATAACCCTAAACCTAATCTACCTAGAAAATGCCTACTATCTCTATAAATAGACACCCCTATCCCTCTTTTTCTTCCCACAAATCAGACCACCACCAGCAGCCCCCATAGCTGCAAGCTGCCGCTTTCCCTCCCTCACCAAAAGAAAAAGGAAATTTTGCAACAAACCCCAAATTCTCCCCCCCCCCCCCCCACCAAGAAAATCCGCCACCCTTATAATTTCAAGCCACCACCAATATAGGGTAACTACGTAATATAGATAATATGCAGTATAGAACGAAGCATGCAACATAGGAGAAAAGAAAGTGTGAAAGTGTCTAGCATTCATGGCATGTGCATCCCTTCGGAGCGAGTGACTCCACGATATGGAGCGGGATCTACGCTGACGATACGGAGTGAGGTAAGCTGACTCCACGATATGGAGCGTGTGATAGGACCTCGGGATATGCATTGTATACCATGGATAGAAAGAGCACGATGTGTAATATGATATGATTGGGCGTGTGACACGGTAGTGTGAATGAGAATGCATCATGAAGTTGCGCATTCCATATTTATATGTGACGAAATTATATTTGTTTATCGTATGCTTAAATTGCGATCGGATCAGGTATGTGTTATTTGTTTTATGTATTTGTATATTTATTGTAAGTATGGTTCCTTTCTCGGAAAAGACGGGTAATCTAAGGGTGATTTTCCAATCACTCACCCCTACTGCTAATCCTTCCACAGGTGAGCCTGAGTACAAGTATATTTTTGTTGAGGACGAGTCTGAGTATGCGAGTTTGGGCGAATGAAGCTTTGGAGAGATTTTCTTAGAGATATTTGATGGATTATATATTTATCTTGTTTTCTCAGATTTTAGATTTTCAATTGACGTGTTGGGTTTTGTCAGCCCTAAAATATTATTTATTTTTGTATTCGGATTATAAATTGAATTTGAATTTTTAATTTTAGTTTCTGCGAAAAAAATTTCTACGTTATTTCTGACGTGTAAGGAGTTTGAACAATGCCTCATAGTTCTCGTAGTAGACTAAGGCAGGTGCACCGTTCCCAATTCTATGGTTTGAGAGTGGGGGTACTATAGGCGGTATCAGAGACGAGGCTCCAGATATGCCTCGGAAACGTAAAATTAACTAGATCACTTATACATAAGCTTTTATCTTTTTTTTAAAATGAAAATTTTACCCCTAATAAACAAAATAGACTTATGAGATGATCTTAAACTTAAGTAATGATCGGGTTAAGGGGTGTCAGATTGTTCCTTTGTTTTCTTTTGTATATTTACTATTTTACCTCTGAACCTTTCCATATGCCCCGTAAGTGGTTATAAATTCCTAAAATACCCCCTAACTTAGCCTGAACTTAATAAATATATATTTTTGCATGTTTTAAATTCTAGAAAATGCCAACTAGATGCGATCATACTGGCAATGGAGGTAACGGTGGTGACAACCACCAAAATCAGGGGGTTATCCCCCCCAAGTTATTGCTGAAGCCATGGCCATCATAACGAATCTACTGGCACAGCAACAACATCAGTTGAATCAGCTGAATCAATAGGCACAGTCTCCGCCCCCACTACAGCCAGGGTTGAGGTTTTTCTATAAAGAGATGCAGAGTTCTCGGGCTCCTACATTCAGGGGGGCCTCTAAGCAAGAGGAGGCCGAGATCTGGTTAGAGGAGATATCAGACCATCTCCGGTTATTGCAGGTACGAGATGAGCTTAGTGTGGAGGTTGTCGTCCCTTTCCTGGCAAGTGATGCATATGAGTGATTTGCAGGGTAGAGATACGATTGACGCCATCGATTTCTTGGACTCAGTTCCGTGAAGAGCTTAAGAATATCAATGTGCCAGACAGTGTGATCTTGCAGAGGATGGCAGAGTTTAGGCCCTGACCTAGGGCAACATGATAGTAGCTGAGTACGCAGACAGGTTTCATGACTTGGGTAAGTATGTCTTGTCTACCATGGCCGACGAAAGACTCAAGATGCTCAAATTCAAGACGGAATTGAGGTCACAGATTCAGTCCGAGATAGTGACCGCCAGGGCCCGGACATATGATGAGCTGTTAGAGGTATGTAGAGAGGTCGAAGGTGACTTTCGGAGAGTCGTCGCTGAGGAGAGGGGCAAGAGGCCCTACGATGAGACAGGTGCTGGGAGGTCAGGACGATGGATGAAGGTACTCAGACGTCAGATCGGGGGAGCACTGTTTAGACCGCCCCAGCCACAGATATAGGGCAGAGCTCCACAACCACCAAGGAGCACCGGGTCGTCCTTACCATGCACCTACTGCAGACGCACGCATCCAGGCGAGTGCTGGAAGAAGAGGAATGTGTGCTTCAGATGTGGTAAGTCCAGCCATTATTCTTGAGAGTGTCCTGAGCAGGGGCCAGCCCCACCGACACAACTGCCTCAGGTAGGCCAACAAAAGGGGAGACCGAGGACCAACGCCAGGGTCCATGCAATGATCGACAAAGACGTCGAGGCAGCCAATGACGTCATGACAGGTAACTTTTAATTAAGCAGTTATCTGTTTTAAATTAAAACATGTATCTGTGAGTATTTATTTTAGTGTTGTGAGTAATCCTGAACATTATAGGTGGGATCCTAGTAGACAAATTCCTTGCAACCGTATTATTCAATAGTGGTGCAAGCACTATTTTGTGTATAAGAGATTCGCCAAGAACCTAAGCCATAGCCCCGAATGGTTTGAGATTCTGTTCTCAGTGCAAGCAGCCAACGATCAGGTGATAATATCCCACCATCAGTATAAGGGATGTAAGCCCAAGATTGATGATCAACAGTTCACCGCAACCCTTATCCCTATTCAGATAACTGGATTTAGACATTATTCGCGGCATGGATTGGCTGGCGGAATACCATGCGACTTTGACTATCGGCTGACATCCTCCAAGGAAATTATAAGTTGAAAAAGGAGCCGAAGGGCATATATCTGATAGCAGCCTAGGCACATCAGACATTGAGGAAAGGTGGAGAAGGATTTCTGGCCTATGCTATGGATGCTGAGCAGCAAGTACCATCTATTGACCATATCCCTGTGGTAAATGAATTCAAAGATGCCTTCTCCGACAAACTACCAGGCTTACCACCAAACCAAGAGGTTGAATTTGCGATTAATCTTATTTCGGGTGTAGAACCTATATCGAAAGCACCCTATCGTATGGCACCATCAGAGCTTAAGGAATTGAAGGAGCAACTACAGGAATTATTAGAACGCAAATTCATCTGCGCTAGTGTTTCACCTTGGGGAGCTCCTGTCCTATTCGCTAAGAAGAAAGATAGGAGCATGAGACTGTGTATTGATTATCGTAAAATAAATAAGATCACAGTCAAGAATAAATATCCTCTATCCCAGATCGAGGATCTTTTCGACCAGCTAAAGGTAAACCTTTTAAGTAATGTCATTCATAATTGCTAGTGTTTAAACTCAAACTAACTGCGTACGTTTGCATCCCTACAGGATGCAAAAGTATATTCCAAGATAGATCTTCGATCCGGATATCATCAGTTAAGGATCAAAGCAGAGGATATTCCGAAGACTGCCTTTCACACCCGATATGGTCAATATGGGTTCCTAGTGATGCTGTTTGGATAGACAAATGCTCTAGCTGCCTTTATGGATTTGATGAATACTGTATTTAGAGATCAGTTGGATAAGTTCGTGGTGGTCTTCATCAACGATATCTTGGTATATTCTCCTGATGAATAGACGCATGCAGAGCACTTGAGGGAAGTTCTGGGGACCCTCAGGCAGAAGAAGATATATGCTAAATTCAGCAAGTGTGAATTTTGGCTAAAGAGCGTGGCTTTCTTGTGTCATGTAGTATCAGAGAAAGGGATCTCGGCATATTGTGAGAAAAATTTCAATGAGTTGAAGAAGAGATTGACCACCGTCCCCGTATTGGCACAGCCCTCAGGCTCTAACGGGTTCGTCATTTACAGCGACGCGTCCAAGAGTGGACTAGGTACGTGTATATGATTTCAACTTGACTTTATATACATTACAACAGTGACCTAATTTCTTCTTTTCAAGGTGTGTCCTTATGCAAAGAGATAGAGTTATCACGTATGCTCGCACCAATTGAAGCCCTATGAGCAGAACTATCCGACTTATGATCTTGAGTTAGCCGCAGTGGTTTTCACGCTTAAGATGTTACGTCACTATCTATATGGAGAAAAGTGCGAAGTATTCACTGACCATAAGAGTCTAAAGTATCTGTTCACGCAGAAAGAACTGAATATGCATCCGAGAAAATGGTTGGAGTTTCTGAAAGACTATGACCTGACTATTAGTTATCATCCGGGGAAAGTGAACCGAGTCGCTGATGTGCTGAGCAGGAAGTCGAGCCACGCCAAACAGACACCTTTAGAGAGAGAGCGATTGCCGAGTTTAGATTGGGTATCGTGGATGATACAACAAATATTCTGGCGACGTTGATTATTTCAGCGTCTTCGGTTGATCAGATTAAAGAGGCTCAAAAAGATGATGGGAATCTCAAAGATATTCGCGAGATGATGATAACAAGTTAGATTGATGGGTTTCAGATTCACGATGACGACAATATGTGGTATCGAGAATGATTATGTGTGCCGGATGTTGAGGACCCAGGAAAGAAGTGTTGAAGGAGGCACACAACTCTAAGATTGATTCATCCAAGTGCCACGAAGATGTATAATAATCTGAAGATGCACTACTGGTGTAGTGGTATAAAGAGACACATAGCCGAGTTCATCGAGAGGTGTCTAGTATGCCAGCAAATCAAAGTAGAACATCAGAGGCAAGGAGGTTTGATGTTGCCATTGAGATATCCGAATGAAAATGGAAGCATGTGACGATGGATTTTGTAGTGGGGCTCCCGAGAACAAGAAACAGTAACGACAATATTTGGGTAATCGTGGATCGATTGACTAAGTCTGCTCATTTTCTGCACATACCGAGTGATGTGATCTTAGAGAGATTGGTGACACTGTATACTGATAATATTGTTAGCTTGCATAGAGTCCCTGTCTGTATTGTATCAGATCGACCCGAGGTTCACCTCTAGGTTTTGGCCAGTATCTTAGAAGAGGATGGGGACTGAGTTACGGTTGAGCATGGCATTTCATCCCCAAACTGATGGTCATTCAGAGAGGACGATCCAAACATTGGAGGATATGTTGAGAGACCGTGAGCATCAGACTTCAAGGAGAACTGGGACGGCATGGTTAAGTTGATCGAGTTCTCTTATAATAACAGTCATCACAGTGCCATCAACATGGCACCATTTGAGGCTCTCTATGGACGTAAGTGTAGATCTCCTATCTATTAGGATGAAGTTGGAGAGCGAGCTATCACTGGACTGGATTAATCGAGCAGACTAAAGAAAAAGTGAAGATTATTCGTGATAAGCTCAAGACCGCCCAGGATAGAAGCAAGAGTTTGGCACATACTAAGAGACATCCCTTGGAGTTCGAAGTTGGAGAGAAAGTTTATATTAAGGTGTCACCCACTAAGGGTGTGACGCGTTTTGGAGAAAAAGGTAAACTAGGTCCTCGATACGTGGGTCCATACGAGATACTTGATCGAGTTGGCACTTTGGCCTACCGTTTGACACTACCCTCTGTCTTGGCTCAAGTGCACAACGTCTTTCATGCATTACAGTTAAGGAGGTACGTTCCAGACCCAAGTCATGTGTTGGATGCTCAACCACTGAACGTGCATGTTGATACTACCTATGAGGAGACCCTTATTGGGATTGTGGATCGTAAGGATTACGTATTGAGACGCCGGGTTATCCCTTATGTGAAAGTTCCGTGGACCAACCATACGGAGCGTGAAGCGACTTAGGAGGTTGAAGAGCATATGCGGGAGCGATATCCACACCTCTTCGAATAAGGTACGCAAGTTTCAAGGACAAAACTTTTTGTTAGAGGGAGGATTGTTATAACCATTTCTTTTATATATATATATATATATATATATATATATATACGCACATATATATGTAATTAATTATTAGTTTTTCTTAATTAAGAAGGGAGAGATAAACACAAAATAGGAGTTGGATATATGTTAGGAATAAGTCCTAATCTAACTAGGTTATATAACCCTAAACCTAATCTACCTAGGAAATATCTACTATCTCTACAAATATACACCTCCACTGCTCTTTTTCTTCCCACAAATCAGCCCAGCAGCCGCAGCCCCCATAGCTGCAAGCTGTCGTTTTGCCTCCCTCACCAAAAGAAAAAGGAAATTTTGCAACAAACCCCATATTCTTCCCCCACCAAGCGAATTCGGCCACCATTATGAAAAAAGATTTCAAGCCACCAGCAAGCCCTAGGCAGCCAAAGGTAGGAGAAGAAGGGAGAAGAAAATTTTGCGTAGGGATTGTTCGCCAAAAGGGTATGTTACTTTTTCCTCTTCTCGGATTGTCCTCACTTTGTGTGTTGGGCTATACTTGCAACAAATTCTCTATGTGTTATGCTTATATGATTTCGTATGCATGTATTCTATGGTATTGTGATCTGTGGATATATGTGTGTATCGGTGTTGATCGTGCGATTTGAAAATAATTAAAAAGGAGGTATTTTTACGCGAATAAATGAAAAATTGCATGAATATCCTTACAAATAGGTCACATAGCCCAAACATTAGGCTGGAAATTACCTGGAAATTGAAAAAAGGGTCTGGACGGCGACATGTGTTACGCACGCACGCATTCAGGGGAGGCGCTTGAGGCCCACGTGCGGCTCCTTGGCGACACGTGCAAGCCACACGCTGACGTGCTTGGTAGAGCGGTGTGTCATGTTAAACGGAGTGAAAATGAAATTTATTTGGATCAATTTAGAGTTAAATTGGAGATTTTATTGAGGTTAGAAGAAAATAGGATTTAATTGAAAAAAATAGAATTTCCAGGTCAGCCGGGTCAGGGCCGACCTACGGATTCTTGGTCTGACCCGCCGGGCTGGTCCAGGTCAGCCTAACATGGTGTGCAAGTTTGGACCGAACTGAGCTGGAAAAAAGTGTTTAGCGGGTCAGCGGCCCAGGTCTGACCTAAAGGCCTGACCCGAGTTCAAGCTAGGCCTGGTGCTAACGAGCTGGGCCGAAACAGAAATAAAAAAAATGACACAACCGCTGGCAAGCCAGCGGCTCGGGTTAGTGGTCTGGGTCGGGCCAGACGATTTTGGCCGAAACAGAATTAAAAAAAAGAGGGAGTGACCACGGGCCAGTAGGCCAGCAGGCTACAGGCTGCGGGTTGCCTTTTGGGCAAGGCCGTGATCAGAAAATAAAAAGGGCTAGAATATATATAAAAAAGAATTAATATGATATTAATATTATTTAAGAAATAGAAAATTTAGTAACTCATTAAAAAATAAATGTGTGGGCAGCACGGGAAAAAGGGAGCATGCAACATTGGAGAAAAAGAAGAATGAAAAACTGTAGCATTCATGGCACGTGCATCCCTTCGGGGAGAGTGACTCCACGATACGGAGGGAGATCTACGTTGACTCCACGATACAGAGCGAGGTATGGTAACTCTACGATACGAAGCGTGTGATAGGATCTCGGGACATGCATTACATACTATGGATAGAAAGAGCACGACGTGTGATACGATGTGATTGGGCGTGTGACACGGTAGTGGGAATGAGCATGCATCATGAAGTTGCGCATTGCATATTTGTATGTGACGAAATTATATTTGTTTATCGTATGCTTACTTTGTGATCCGATCAGGTATTTGTTATTTGATTTATGTATTTGTATATTTATTATAAGTATGGTTCTTTTCTGGAAAAAGACGGGTAACCTACGGGTGATTTCTCAATCACTCACCCCTACTACTAATCCTTCTACAGGTGAGCCTGAGTACGAGTATATTTTGGTTGAGGACGAATTTGAGTATGCGAGCGTGGGGGAATGAAGCTTTAGAGAGATTTTCTTATGGATATTTGATGGATTGTATATTTATTTTTTTGTCAGACTTTAGATTTTCGATTGACGTGTTGGGTTTCATCAGCCTTAAACTATGACTTATTTTTGCATTGGGATTATTTATAAATTGAAATTGAATTTTTAATTATCGTTTCTTCGAAAAAAATTTCTATGTTATTTCTGACGTGTAAGAAGTTTGAACGACGCCTTGTAGTTCTCGTAGTCGACTACGGCAGGTGCACCGTTCCCGAAGCTAGGGTTCGGAAGCGGGACGCTACAAACATTGTTAAACCATAGTGAGTTTTCTCTGGGGTGTGGAATGGATGCTATTTAGAAGTGCTTCCTCTGATACCATGGATGTATGGGAGGTAGTCTTCTCTTTATTATATCTGATGCTTTCCTCCATTCAGAAATTGATGTGGTATCAGCTGTGGGGTTGTCATGAAAGTATTCAACGTCATTCATGATTTGTCTCTCTCTGCATACCGTCTTCAAGATCTAGATGCAATCAAGACAAGTCCTGAGCATAAGATGGCAAAGGGTCTGCACCCTGATCTGATGTTGGCAGCTTCTTGATGACTTCTAGTTCTAAATGAAGGCCATCCACAGAATGCTCCAAAGTGTCTGCATCAGGCATGGCCGCATGCTTACAATCTTAGGCTTCTATACAGTTTTCTTACTTGGCGTATTCCTGGTCTTTTGATGACTTGTTGCGTTTGTATTTTATGTAGAAAGATTGTTTTATGATTTGGGGTCAGTCTTTCCATACTTTGAAACTAGATGGCTGACTGTACAATAATGGCTACAATATTTTGGTAGGTCGTCCTAGATAACAAATTGAAAATTAGCATTGAGACCTCATTGAACATGCAGTCGTGGTTGCAAAACCTGAGTTACATCCACTTCAACGCACTCGGGTGAGTGATAGTCGAATAAAATTTAGAGCGGCAACATCGACCTAAACAGGTTGCCCTATCATATTACTATCATGTAAATGAATAGGTGATCCTTCAAGAGAAACCCGCACGTGTACAATTAGTGTGTCATACTTAGGGTCATATGTAGGAGACCATTTGGTAACTTTCATCTCATAGCCAGCAATACTCCATATGCCACGGTAGAAACAGCCCTAATAATTATCTTCCATTCCAAAATTGATCAAAATATGAGATTCATCCAATAGTCAATGTAGCGCCCCACTCCCGAGCCCTAGCATCGGGAACAGTGCACCCGTCGTAGCCTGCTACGAGGACTACAAAGCATCGTTCAAACTTCTTTACACACGGACCTGACGTAGAAATTTTTCTCCGAAACGATAATAAAAGAAATAAATGTCTCGGTTATATTAAATCCATCAGAAATAAAATCGAGTACAAGGGTTGACGAAATTCGCTAAGTCAAGTATGATATACTAAAATCAAATAATAAGCCTAGGTGGAGGTCTATCTAACTATCCCAAGAAACAAGCTCTCGGTCAACAAGATCTCGTCTCAAGCCCGGCTCACTCTTCCCATCTCTCGTAATCTGTCCCATCCTCGATAAACATATACACTCATAATCCTGCTCACCTGTGGAGGGGAGGTGGGAGGTGAGTGATGGGAGTCACTCGTAGGTTACCCGTCTCTCCGGAAAAGAACTGTCGCATACTGAGTCGGGTACACAGATAGAGCATGTAAAGCAGGACAGATAAATAAAGCAATAAACATTAATAGAGAAATAGCACATACCCGACCCGATCCGTATCCCAAAACGTAGCACTGAAACAACTTAACAACAAGATCAACGATAATCACAACAATAACAAATGCAATGCGCAACTTTATGATGCATGCTTTTCTATCTCCGTGTCACACACAGTCATTTAATATCACACGCTATGATCTTTCTTTTCCATGTTATGCTATGCATGTCCCGGTCCTATTAGGTGAAGGTAAACGTTATTACCAACACTCATCACACGCCTTGTCAGGCCACACGTCCCGTAGGACCACACGGCTCATAGGCGAAATGCAATGCTCGTGCCATGAATGCTTCACACTTTCACACTTCCGTTTCTCCTATGTTGCATGCTCCGTTCTATATTGCTTATTACCTATATTGCGTAGTTACCCTATGTTGCATGGGGTTCATTACTGTATTTTATTTTCTACCGTTATTTTATCTTTCTAGACTTTATTTTATGTTTCTACACTGTATTTTATTTTTCCTAGGCTTTTACGCACTTTAACCTTTTATTAAAATATTTTTATCTTCCCCTACAATTTTTAATTCTTCTATTTTAATTTATTTAATGGGTTTCTAAATTTTTATTCCTTAAATAAGATTAATATCAATTTAAATTTAACTAATACCTTTTATCTATTATTTGTTTGTTTATTTATTATTATTATTATATATATATTATTTCCCTTCAGATGAAAATTCTCAGCGGCGGGTTTTTTTCTGTTTATTTATCTTTTGAATTATTAGTTGTACCATTTATTAATTTATCACTTTATCATTAAAAATAGAATAGCCTTTTTATTTATTTATGTTTAGTCTGGCCCTAAAAAAACTGGCCCTTTATACCATGCAATCCAGCCTGACAAGTAACTGGCCCGCTCCACCTTTTTTTTAATATTCTTGGCGTATTGGGCTGGCCACTGACGCTAGCCTGCTGTCTAGCGGCCTGCACCTCTTTACTTTTTTTTAAATCAGTACAATTATAGGCCACATGTCCTGGCCTGCTGAGGTATTTGAGGACCGGCATGCTGACAGAGGCAAAGCCAGCCTGCCATTTTTTTATTTCTTTAATTTCTTAATTTTTAATTTCATTCAAAAATTCATAACTTATTCGTTTTAACTTTGATTTACCTCAAACCAGTTCCATTGGACTCTGTTTAACGTTACGAACCTACTGACACCAACATATCAGCGCGTGACTTGCACACGCCGCTCAGAGATGCGCGTGAGCTACACGTGCCACCCTCTGCAGCCGCACGTGTGCTACACTCGCCGCCTCTGGGCGTGTTTTTTTATGCCCTGAACCCACTCCAACCTATTTCCGTGCTATGTGATCTATATCTAAGGCCAATCACGCAATTTCCACACCAAAACATAAACGATTCATGATAAACATATAAAGAATAACATACCAGTGATAACCAAATAATCCCGATACAGAATGCGAGGGAATCCAAATCAATCCGACAGAGGGGAGGGTAACCTACCTCTTGAATATAAACTCACTGACAAAAAACGGTGTTGGATTTGATGTGGGTGGTCAATTCTCCTTCTCCCTTTTCTTTCTTCTTTCTCTTTTCCCCCCTTTTCTTTTCTCCATGCCGCTTCTCTATCTCACCAGACTCTCTCTTTTTTTCCCTTCAATTTTTGCGTGTGTGAGGGAGTGATGGAGGGGGCTTTAATTAATTAAGGGGGTGGTTATGAGGGATTTGGTGAAGGGGAGCAGAAATCATGGGGGAGGGGGTTATAGGTAGTTAATTAGGATTAATTAATTTAATTAATTTTTTACTTTAGATTTTTAAATTAATTAATAATAATTATTTTTTCCTTTCTAAGATTTACAGTTACGACAGTCAAATTATAGGAGTGCCAATGAATCCTATGCCATCAAATATCTTTGGGATGACAACCATTGAAGGTCATCCGTGACAAAACATTCCAACCAAAGCATATTTGAATCTCTCCATGAGTACAGCCACCCCATCAGCCAAAAAAATTGAAGACATTCCCTCATCCTTTCGAATGTCCTTCAAGGTAAAATTCCCTTGCACTGCATTTTATACAACATTTACTGAAGTCTTTGGGGGTTTGAAGTCCTTGTCGGGCAATACATGCGATAAACGGCCTAAAGATAAGCAGAGGTGTTCAATTCCCCAAGGCCAGTTCATTAAGAAAAGAGCGAATCCTTATCTCTACATCTGTGTACATATATACAGAGATATATACATATATGTATATGTATATATGTATGTGTGTCTATATATGTGTGTGTTGGAATCTTGGTTACTTCCTTGACGAGTGTTGGTCGAGGGTCATAAAGGAAAAGAACAATACTTTTCTTGATAATAGAGATGAGAAAGTGGAAAGAAGGTAAACCAAGAAGTGTGCAATATAAAAATATTAGTATGGATGGGAATGTTAAGCTCTCGGCCTTATGGGCCATTTTCATATAAAAAATTATGTATTTGACACTAAACCATAGACATGGAAGTAGTAGTATAAATGGGTAATGTGAAAAGTGTATAGTTTAAGGAATTGATGATATAGAATGAAGTCCAAAAAGTGGACTGTTTTGGAATCTTTGGCCGAGGCAACCATGAACGCGAATAATGGTATTTTCTTCATGTTAAGACATGCCAATGTAAAGAAATGGACATCGAATAACTATCAAGTTGTTAAGTTGCAACTACATAGACTAAAGTAATCTTCATATTCATGGGTACTTATATGTAAGTATGTAACTTAAAATGTATGTTGTAATATGGGTATGGGATCACGCATGAGTATATACATATATAAGTAATGGATATTGATGAATTAGTAGATATAAACAAATGGACATGGAATGTAGACGAGTATATACAGACATAACCACATGGACATGGAATGGATTAGCATATATATATATATATATATATATATATATATATATATAACCGAATTGGATAATTATATGGATTTGTATATATAAAAAAAAAGGTATGGACATGGAAAATTGTGCACATCCTTTTGCGAAAGATCATCGGATTTTGGAAAATGGAAAAATTTCATATTTCATTGTTTGCGAAATCACGGCCCACCACGGATGGAAGTGATCATCGACCAACATGAACATATGTTGCATCATTTTACAATATTCGCATCATAATTACACTATCATGGTATAGATAATATGGATAATTATACACAACATGTTGCGAAAATTCATCGAATTTGGATATGGAAACTTGCATGTTGCATTGTTTACGAAATCATAATACCCACCGCGATGGGATATGGATATGGACTGGTCTCCGGTAAGACATGGATATGGACTAGTCTCCGACCAAATATGGATATGGACTGATCTTTAACCAGATATAGATATGGACTGGTCTCCAACCAGATATTGACATAGACATGCATTGCATTGTTTCATAACACTTGCATCATCATGGATCATGAAAAACATATGGACATGTATTATGGACATTACTTGGACATGTATTATTGTTATGAACATGGACTTATATAGATTATTATAGTTATGGACATGGACTTTCATGGATTATTTTATGAACATGGTCTTGCATTGATTATTATTCTGGATATGGATTTATCATGGAAAATATATGGAGATAGAATAACAGGGATTAACAAATAGGCATGTTTTGGACTAGTATAAAGATTGTTGCATAATGAATATGGACTATTATGAAAACGATATGGATTTGGTTTTGAAATAGATTAGCAAATTAATTGGATCATCATGGAGTTGGACTTGTAGGTTATTGGGTATATGGACTTATGTTTAAGGAATGCGTTAAATTTTATTTGTGAAAAAGGAGACGGAAAGGTATGTGCTTATGATGTATACTATTTTTGAACCTTGTCTCCGCATGTTTGATCCCATGACAGATCTTAGGAGCCTACTTGATGGGTGATTCATGTTATCGCTCATACTTGTTTTTATACGCTATTGCAGAGAACATGTTGTACAGGGACCTAGGTACAGTGTTCATAGAAGACGAGCCGAGAGTAGGTTGCCCCTGATGAAGCTAGTAGACCTAGAGGATATCTTTTGTGCATGTTTATGTTGGCCATGTACTTATTTTATTCTGTATTGATGACAAATTATTATGTTAATGAATTACAGAGTTATGTAAGCTATGCATGTCGATTGTACTTTGTTTATTTTTATGTTGCTTCTGCTATATCTATCCATGGTTTACGTCGGGATGCACATAAATGATACCAATGCCTTGTATTTCTCTTAATAGAGTACGGCGGGTGCACTATTCCGAGACCAAAAGTTTAAGGGTCTGGGGTGGGGCGCTTCAGGCGGTATCAGAGTCCAAGGCTCCAGATCCACGGCGGAAACATAAAGTAAACAACGACATGAGTACTTAAGTACTAATATTAGAGACTAAGTGATGATCTTAGACACAAGAAATGATCATAGACAGGGAGTGAAAGCGTAAGACTAAGCCAACTAGAACGGTTTTGAAATGAACTGCCAAAAGAACCTTCCCTCTACTCAAGATACGATTTTAGAAAAATACGCCCACACCAATATTCAGTATACTAGGTTACTGATGATCGTTTTGACATAGGCTAAGGAAAGATTAAGTAGAACTACACTAAGTGGCTAATTACGCCTTAATAGGCAAGTTTCGAGGACGAAACTTTCTGTGAAAGAGGAGGAATGTTACGAACCGTACCCCCGAGCCTTTAGGATAAAGAAAACAAAGAAAATTATAATATGATTAGGGTGCACCGAATAAAAATCGATTAGAACCATTGTGATGCGTTAAGTAGTATAAGTAAGAAAGCGTTACACATTAAATAAACAAAATAAGCACTATGTTACAAATAATTTAGATGAATAATTAAATGAAAATTATAATGAAGACACAAACTTTCTTCTACAATTAAATAAAAGAAAAATGAAAATTAGAACATATAAAAAATGAGGTAGTCGAAATTGTCCTATTCTACCCACCAACACCCCCTTGGCCAACCACTACCAAGTATGAGTGGATGATTATTTTTCTTCTTCCACTATCATTAGTCCTTTTAAACAATTACAGAAAAATTACAAGCGTACAACCTATACTCACTTTCTTTCCAGACTTAAACATGTCATAAGTTACTCCATTTTCAACACATCATTATCTTTATTCTTTTTCCTAATTTTGACCACCACATAAAACAAGAAGAAGGAAGCAATCTTCTTACAACGTCCCACATTCAAACAACCTCACAACATGCAATTTCTACACTATTCTTGCACCTTATATTTTCAAGACACAATTATTTTCCCCTCCCACCCCATATGGCTGGCCACCATGCAATGAGAAAGGAGAATGGATCTCTTTTTCCTTTCCTACTACACTCTATCTCCCACCAGCCAAAACACATGCAATTCGTACACCACCACTATCTCCTTTCTTCTATAAGTTTCATGATGAGATTCTTCCACCATTTGAATGCCTTAAAATCCGGTCAAAGCATGAAAAAAGAAAAGAAAGAAAGTCTTCTTTTAACACCTCATTCCCAACCAACCATGTTTCATGCAATCTTTAAATCCATCCCATCCATTTGTTTTCCTTCATGATGAAGATTTCCACCACCACCCAAGCACTAAGAAAATTAGGTCAAGAGGAAATTTCAGGGCACCACTCCACTTCATTCCACAAGCACACCAAGCACTCCACACTTTGCAACCCCACAAAACTAAATCAAGCATTCTTTCTCATTCCAAGTCTTTAAGCAAGAAAACCTTCAACTCTCCCTCTCTTTTTGCCTTCAAAACCATGGGTTACCAAGGAAAAAGGAAGCAGAAAACTTCCTCTCTTCAACTCATCCTCTCTTAGACAAAGGCCAAGATTCCATCTTCATTCTAGGCCTAGAAACCGAATTGAGGAAGAGTCAAGAAGCAAGGGGAAATCAAGGTAAGTTCATGCAAAAGTGTTTTCAAAAGCCTTCATCCAACATATTCTATAATTGTTCATCGCCTCTCTTTGTTTGGATCTTTCTAACCGTGTGTATTTCTAGGTAAGGAGGAGGAAAAATTTTCAAGCCAAAGCCAAGAAACAAGCCTTTGGTTTCTTCATCAAGAAGGAACCTTCAATTTTAGGCTTGAATCCAAAGTAGTAGGCAAGTACACCATTTAGGTTTTTCATGCATTTTCCAGATCAATAAGTATTTTCTATAAGAAAAATGGATCGTGCATGAGTACATTCAATACCATTTTCATGTATCAAAATCAGTCATGACCTTTCCATGTGAGGTTTTGAAGCTTGCATATAAGGTTTGGTCCCTATCAAGACTAGGTATAAGTAAAATCAAACTATGTTCATATGAAAAGCATATATTTATATGAAAAGAGGGAATGAGTCTTGCATGTGTGGCTTTAAGGCAATGCATGTATGATTTTGAGACTTAAATGTGTGATTGAGTCATAATCAAGACTAATGAAAGGATGATGTGACTAGGAGAAGGAGTTGTATAAAAAGACAAGAAAAGAGGTTTTGCATGTGAAGTATGATTATGATCAAAAACAAGTTTTTGTGATGTTGTAACTAGGAAAAGGAAGTTGAATGTAAAATCATGTAATGAGGCCTCGCATGTGAAATTAGAATATTATCAAGGATGAAAATGGTTATATAATTTTAGCCATCTAAAAAATGGAAATTTGATCAATTAAACATGTTTAAGCATGATGATGTTAATGCATGTGTTTATTGAAGTTTTGATCATAAGATTCCTGTGGTTTTGCATAAGGTTTTCATTTTCTTCCACTCCTTGACATCTTCGGTCATAAGGTTACCCATTTTCGGTTGAGCACATTATTTTGTCAAGACAAATGCTTAGTAGAGTATATAAAGTGGTAGTTGGAAGACATTAGTGGGTCAAACACATTTGTTTTGATGAAAATTCTATTTCTCTTAAACTGTTGAATTGTTGGAATCTTTTACTTCCTTGACGAGTGTTGGTCGAGGGTCATAAAGGAAAAGAACAATACTTTTCTTGATTATAGGGATGAGAAAGTGGAAAGAAGGTAAACCAAGAAGTGTGCAATATAAAAATATTGGTATGGATAAGAATGTTAAGCTCTCGGCATGGGCCATTTTCATATAAAAAATTATGTATTTGACACAATAAACCATAGACATGGAAGTGTTAGTATAATTGGATAACGTGAAAAGTGTATAGTTTAAGGAATTGATGATAGAGGATGAAGTCCAAAAAGTGGACTATTTTGGGATCTTTGGCCGAGGCAACCATGAACGGGAATAATGGTATTTTCTTCATGTTAAGAAATGCCTATGTAAAGAAATGGACATCGAATAACTATCGAGTTGTTAAGTTGCAATTACATGGAATAGAGTAACCTTCATATTCATGGGTACTTATATATAAGTAGGGAACTTAAGACGATGTATGTTGTAATATGGGCATGGATCACGAATGAGTATATACATATATTAACTAATGGATATTGATGTATTAATAGATATAAACAAATCGACACGAAACATGGACGAGTATATACGGAAATAACCACATGGACATGGATGGATTAGTATATATGTGTGTGTGTGTGTGTGTGTGTGTGTGTGTATAACCGAATTGGATAATTATATGGATAAAAGAATGGACATGGAACATTGTGCACACCATTTTGCGAAAGATCATTAGATTTGGAACATGGAAAATTGCATATTGTATTTTTTGCAAAATCACGTCCCACGGCGGATGGAAATGGTCACAACCTAATATGGACAAGCATTGCATTATTTTATAATATTTGTGTTTTTGTGACATTATCATGGTATAGATAATATAGATAATTATACACGACATGTTGCGAAAATTCATCGGATTTGGATGTGAAAACTTGTGTCTTTGGTTATTTGCAAAATCATGATAACTACCGTGGATGGGATATGGATACGGACTGGTCTCCGATCAGATATGGATATGGACTGGTCTTCGAATAGATATGGACATGGACATGCATTGCATTATTTAATAACACTTGCATCATCATGGATCATGGAAAACATAGGGACATGGATTATGGAAATTACTTGGACATGCATTATTTTGATGGACATGGACTTATATGGATTATTAATTTTATGGATATGGACTTTCATGGATTATTTGATGAACATGGCCTTGCATGGATTATTATCATGGATATGGATTTATCATGGAAAATATATGGAGATAGAATAACAGAGATTAACTAATAGACATGGTTTGGACTAGTATAAAGATGGTTGCATAATGAATATAGACTATTATGAAAACGATATGGATTTTGTTTAGAAATGATTAGGAAATTAATTGGATCATCATAGAGATGGACTTGTAAGTTATTAGGTATGTGGACTTATGTTTAAGGAATGCATTAAATTTTATTTCTAAAAATGGAGACGGAGAGGTATGTGCTTATGATGTATACTATTTTCGAACCCTGTCTCCGCATGTTTGATCCCGTGACAGATCTTAAGAGCCTACTTGCTGGGCGATTCATGTTATCGCTCATACTTTTTTTTATACGTTATTGTAGAGAACGGGTTGTACAGAGGCCGGGGTATAGCGTTCATAGAAGACGAGCCGAGAGTAGGCTACCACTGATGAAGCTAGTAGGCCTGGAGGATATCTTTTGTACATGTTTATGTTGGCCATGTACTTATTTTATTCTGTACTGATGGCACATTATTATGTTAATGAATTACGGAGTTATATAATGTATGCATGTAGATTGTTCATTGTTTATTTTTATGTTTCTTCTGCTATATCGATCTATGGTTTGTGTCGGAATCATATAAATGGTATCGACGCCTTGCACTTCTTTTAGTAGAGTACGACGGATGGACCATTTCGAGACCAAACGTTTAAGGGTTTGGGTTGCGGCACTACATCATGTGTTCAGGCGGCCTACCGATATAGTCATATGTGCTTTGATGGTCCAATTGACGGTCATATGTGTTCGAGCGGCCTATCGATATAGTCATATGTGCTCGAACACCCCCTTTGTTCGGAACCAATCTAGCTTAACAGCATATTTCCCTTGTAACATTGATTTTCAAAACATGTGATGCACGATTTTAAAACAATTTTCAAATATTGAATTTCAACAATCAATTTTGGTCAAGACAATTACACATAATCCAATACCAATTACGATCACACAATTATTAACTCTTCGATATTTGATAACCTATTAACCTCAAATCACAAGTATGTATATATATATACATGCCGACGCCCATACATACGCATGTACATGTATGTACCTAAACACACCTCTCTCGACCCACTTTTCTCCTAACACACTACCCAACTCACCTCACCTCACCCTCTACCCCCTCGGCCTAGCTGTTAGGTCCGAAATACACTCTAGAGGGGGAGTGAATAGAGTGTTTGGCTCTTTTGCGGAATTTTCTCGTTTGGCTCAACTCAAAAAGATATTCAAAATCAGAGCAAGAATGGGAGATGAGAAATAATGAATGAGTACACCGGATATAGAGTGGTTCGAATCGTAAATAATTCTACTCCACTACCACTTTGTTTCCAAAGTGGATTTTCAACAACTAGTCTTCTTATTATGAACAGTAAGAACAACCACAGCAACAATTACACTAACACTTTAGCGTAAGCAACAACAACAGCAACTTCTTGCACAAAACACACTTGTGCAACTACAACAACTACAGCTCTTAGCAAGAACAACTTCTTGCTTCCTCACAACTTCAACAAAAGTTCCCTCAAGAACTTCTCACAGTGGGTTGAAGAAATATAGCAAGGTTCACACTTTCTCACAAGTCAAAGCACAAGCAAGAGATCAAATATTTATGGTTCCTCTTGTGCTTGACTCACTTTCTCTCAATATACAACAATGAAGAGCAAAGAAAAGCTAAACAAGCTTTAAGCAAATTTACAAGTATGAGAGAACTATACAACAATGGAAGATGAAGCTAGATGATGTTCAAAGTGTGTATTTGCCTCATCCAAGCCTCCTCTATTTATAGATGAAGTTCACCACGTTTTAGAGGTTCTCCACCAAGTCTTCATCTTCAAAAATGTCAAGATAGTGTCCAAATAGTCTTTAGCCACCCTATGGAGCGATTTGATCTTGAATAGCCACCCTAGAGAATCTTAGACATGGTTAAAATAGTCAAGGAAGCATGTAGTATGTTGGGTTAAAGTCCACAAGAAATTTGAGCAAGATTGGAGAGAGAAAATATCATAGATCTCCCTTGGATTTTGTTCCAACGTTTAAAAATTTTTGACTTCTGTAGACGTCGATCGATCTACGTGCCAGAGATGAGAGATCGACGTCTCTCAGAATGACGTCGATCGATCGACGTCTGCCTGGCTGAGAGATCGACGTCTCTCAGAATGACGTCGATTGCCAGGCTGAGAGATCGACGTCTCTCAGATGTACATCGATCGATCGACGTACCCTTAGCTGAGAGATCGACGTCTCTCAGATGAATGTCGATCGATCGACGTACTTTAGCTGAGAGATCGACGTCTCTCAGAAGTACGTCGATCGATCGACGTATGCCTAACTGAGAGATCGATGTCTCTCAGATATACGTCGATCGATCCACGTCTCTTGGATGAGAGATTGACGTGGATCTGAAGCTCAAAAATTTACGAAACTTCACATGGATCGATCCATGTGCCTCCCTGAGGGCTGATGTATACTTCAACCGATCCATGAGAGTTTTTCGTCTCGCAATGCGTTTTTCTTGATTTGCTTCAAACTCAAAATGTGAAATCCCATTTTAGCTCTTTTAGAAACATCTTTTTAACATCATCAAAACATTTCATAACCCAACACTAGCCCCCTCCCCACTCCCAAAACCCTAATTTCTCTCAATCCGATCATCTAAACCTTGGCCTCCACCTATCTTCACCACCACTCATATTTTCTCACATCTAACCCCATAGGTAGCAAGCACTGTCCACACTTAACACTCAGCAAACATGCACACAATGCCACGTGCATTATGAGCCGCCATTTGGCCGGTGCGTGTACCTCACAGGCTGCCGCTGGCCGGTGCCTCCTACCACTAGAATTCACCTCTTCTCATTTCGTACCTTATTACGCCCTCAAACTGTGCAAAATCACTTTTTGTAACAATTGAATTTGTCCTTAATCCAATAAAAACCCCAAATTCACATCACATAAAATCACACGTTTAGCATGGCATAAAATTTCAGTTCCTATAAAATTTATAATCAGGATACACCCATGCGAGCGATCACCACTGTCCACCATGTCGGCTCACCTAATCAGTTTCGGCCACAACAATACAAATCCCCACTTAATATATATCTACACATATGTATGCAATATAAGTCATATTGATAGGAAAATGGTTAAACATTTTACCCCACACCCTTATATGTCTACACATATGTATACAATATAAGTCATATTGATAGGAAAATGTAGCGCCCCGTCCCGAACCCTAAGGTCAGAACCGGTACGTCCGCCGTATTCCGCTAAGGGATATACAAGACGTATGTACGAATTCCTGCACTTATCAAAACAACACGGTATTCGATGGCGGAAGCGAAATAAATCAACTCAAAACCCTAAATCAAAAGTAAAATCTCCGAAATCATATATAGTCAAAATCAAGTCATAATTCCTTAAACGACCTCGTAAAGTTCGTTAAATGAAATCTCTAAGCTAAGTCCTCAAATGAAATAATAAATAAAATAAACCTCTCTACTTTTCGATCATCAGTCTCCAATCAATCTCTATGAGTCCCAATGAGCCCATTCCGAATCCTCTCCTATCCACATATAGTCATATCCTGAATCGTCTGCAAGAAAACATAACGAACGGTGTGAGCGACAAAAACGTCACTCAGTAGGTACCCTGTCTGCATCGACCCTGTGAGATCATACACGCTAGAACAGTAGTGAAATACATATAAGTATGGTAATACGAAAATAGACTGTCTACGTTTTTCACAAATACATATAACAGTCATAACTTCTTAAAACAATCAAAGCACATAATCATGCGAAATGAACGTGAAATGCAATGTCACATACATGATGCATTATAAACCTACATTCTCGGAAACATTCATCATATCGTGCAATGCATGACCCCGAGACCTAACAGAACGGAACGGAACAAATCAGATATGCGATTTAGGTCTCGCATATCCTAACGAAACAGAACATAACCGAACAAAACATATATGCAATGTCGTGATGCATGAATGCACAAAATCACATACACAAACTTTCCTTCATTTCCTTTTTCCTTTTTCCTTTTTCTTTTACCTTTTCTTTTCCTTTTCTTTTTTCTTTTTCTTTTTCCTTATCTTCTTTTTCCGCCCTCAGGTCCCCCACGATTCCTGCGATTCCCTCAACTTCTTCAATTTCTAACCCCCGTCAGCATCTCCCCCCGGCCCCCCAACTCCCTCTCCCCCCCTCCCTGCTCGCCTACTCCCCCTTTCAACCCACCACACCCTCAGCTGCAGCCCCTCCAGCCCCATTCCCTCAATCCAGCCGCCCTCCTCAACCCCTCCCTCAATCCGGCAGCACGTGGCCATAGCCCACCACCACCGGCCATGCGCCGCCACCACCAACACCTCCAAACCGATTTCTTCGTCATATACACATAAAAATACAATCTTTTTCGAGTTAACCATACGGAAATAGTAGCATACATATATATACATATACGGTCATATATACGTATAAACAATTCATCACATACACATATAATCGAATAATCAAACATCTATACAATCATAATTACTGATGCACGATCTCATTTTCATGAAAACACTAAAGATTATCGTTTTACATTCAATGGATGTTAAAGGGGCACCTACCTGACAATTACGACGCGGTTGAACAGTGTGAATCGGGTGGCAGTACTCCTCCCTAGCGTCCCTAAACTGGCGGCCTTGGCTTTTGAAGAAGGAGAAAATCGTTCTTTTCCCTTGGGAGAGTGGCGGCCGTATGTTATTGTGAGGGGAGGAGGAGACTTCACGTGATTAAATAGAAATTTGATTAGGATTTAGGGAAAAATTTCCTAATCAAATTAGATTTAGTAATTAATTAAGCCTTAATGACTATTTTGCCCTTCATAAAAAAATGGGATATAACATTCTCCCCTCTTACAAAAAGTTTCGTCCTCAAAACTTGTGTGTTACGTAATCAATAACTTAGCATAGTCCTACATAATCCATTTACCTAGATTATGACTGAACTTAGTACCCCTTGCGTATTTCGATATGTTACCCATTTCACTTCCTCAATACAGGACTAAGTCCTCAAATCATTCAATGTGTATATATACAATGTAATCTTTAAATCCATAGTACTCCGCCTGATAGATCGTAACTTATTCTTTCTATAGTTTCCAAATCAACCTTAAGGGTATCGTCATTATACTGACTGTATAACTTAAACGTCGGTCTATATCGTACCTATATTTTCTATCATGAGCAACCCTCTACAATCAGTTCTTAGGTGTAGTACAATCTTTAACTTAACACCTTGTTCACAAGACTCATCTCTGAAGCTGCATGTATTTTTCGGAATACGTGGTATCCTAGTATGATTTAATTTAGTCATCGCTAGCATCTCACAAGACGATATAGTCCTTATATGGTTCAATCCTTAATTAATTCCCTATAATCAGTGCTTACAAACTTCCACTTATACCGCTTGATGTGTATCATTCAACTTATTGCAATCTACAATACCAGATTCTTGAACTTATCACATATGATCCATCCCCTAGATAATTAACCATACTAACATCATTTGTGCACGCCAATATGGTAACCGTTACCCTTCCTTAACACAACCAAGTCTTCAAAATCTGTTCTTATATACTTACGAACTAGCTCTACGATCATGCTCTTAATTTCTCAGAGATATCGTGGCAGCCTAGTATCCGAAATATGTGTATGGACATATTTTTCTTCAAGCTAAAAGAAAATTTTAAAATACTAAACCTTCTATTTTTTCGTAAACACAAAACTCAAAGTATCATAGATTTGTTTTCGCAATACGATATCTCAAATAACCATCAAAAAAGCGATGATATAACTTGTTCGCAAGGCATTTTGGTAAAAGTGCGTCAAAACAGTTGAAAACTTAATAATGTAAGTTTTATGAAACGATTTGAATATAGTACTTTCCATTTTCAAAAGCAGGTATATGTTTTGAAAGCTACTTTTTTTTTGCCTTCACAAAAGTTAAGTAAGTTCATCGCAAGCGGATAAATAACTTCAAAAAATTTAAACGGTTAAACTGCTTGCGATATCGATAGTCGTCAAATTAAATTAATTTTGGTTAAAAATAGATATAAAAAATTGGAAATTTGAAATATTCTATAAGAATTATATATAAACACATCGTTTTTTCCAAGAACATCAATATTTTAAAAGTTTTCCCCTTTTTAAGGTTATCAAAAGAATTGTTGCTGATATAAGTACGAAAAAATTAGCATCGTAAAGTTTAGTAGACTATATAAAGAAATGAGACTCAATAAGGTATTTTCGAAAATAAAATGTCTTTTGAAGTCACTGTAAAATATAGGTATAACTCGGTGTACGTGGTTATATAAAATATTTATATGCTAGAGAAATAATAGTGCAATATTTCGTATAATTTCCATAATCCATTCTTATTTTCAAAAGAACAATCCATCTTTGTATCATTTCTTATAAGTCTAACATTCACCTACTATGATAAAATCCTTACTTAAATTGTCCAATCCCAGCATGACACACTAAATATTTATCCACTTAAGGTGTTTTAATTCACCATGCTTCCGCTTACCATACTGATCCACTGTATCTCTTTACTTGGTTATTTGAACCGCTAATTATCCTAGTTAAATCTCACCTGAACAGCAACTACTACTGGTTTATGCTTACTCCATATCAATTCAAGCCTACTAGATTCAAACCAAATGTTCCGATGTCAGCACTTAACCTACAATTTTGTAATGATATAGTATTCCAGGCACATACTATAGTCGATTCTTGCATGTCATTATTGTTCAATACCTCACTAAAACTAATATCGTCGACCTATCTTGATTACCCTTTATTCATCATCTTAACCCTAGACTATAAATTCCTTTGTACAATATCCTTAATTAAACCCTACTGATTATAACGCTAACAGTTATTTAGTTTATATCATTCTACTATAAATCATCTCTTAGTGTTTATCATACTATTATAATTCATTTCTTAGTAGTTATGGTCCCAACTTAGACCTAAGCCTGCTCTGATATTACCGTCCAAGTAAGGATATGGACCCGCTTTACTTTACAATAATGGTGCCGAGTACCATGTTGCACTTATGGTAAGACAGCCCGAGTTACTGCCTGACCCATTAATATGTCAACTAACGTTTGTAGTAGGGTATTCTGGTTAACATTGTAATTCATTCAAATCAATTATATAGTATTCAACTAGGGTTACTAAGATCACGACTTAGAGAGTTATGATCAACCTTAGATAAGGAAGAATTGTATGGGATATCCTAGGTATACGTATTTCAAAACCGATCGACTTCTTAAGTTTAGGATCATAACTTATTTCTAGGATCGTTCTTAGCATCATCATTTCTTAAGTCTAAGATCACGTCTTATTTCCAGATCATAATTAATACATAATCAACACTTATTACTAAATCAGTACTTATGTCTATAGTCAACTATTAATCGAGATTGTTACTTATGTCTAAGATCATGACTTATGTTCAGGATTATATCTTATAACTGAGATCAGTACCTATATTCATGATCATCGCTTATGTTCAAATCATCGCTTATGCCTAAGATTGCGACTTAGAGGCAAAATCGTAACTTATTTTCTAATATCATGGCCTAATTCTACATTTCCATCGTGGGTCTAGAGCCATGCTCTGAAGAGCGTACTGTCGGCATGAAATACCTCTTGAACTCATTCTGAAATTAGATCCAAGTAATCGGCAGTGTCAGTTGTGCTGCGCCACCACTCCTCCGCATCCACTTGTAGAAGAATCTCAAGTCCGAGTGCGGTGGTGGTGGAGCATGTGGCTGCTGATGTGGTTGCATCATAGCTTGGGCCATGACCAGTAGTGCGTCGGTCAGGGCCTAGGGAAGCACGGCCTGCGGTGGAGCTCCATTCTCAGAGTGATTTCCATTGTCGTTCCTACTGTTCTCTTCTCGGCGTCAAGTTTGTTATGACAAGGAAAATTCTAGTTTTTAGTTTTTTTTTCAAAGGCATTTCAGGAGTTCACAAAACTGAAGAAGAATAGGAAAGAATCAAATAAGGAAAAAGTAAAACGGAGATGAAAACTAACCATGCCCCCAACCTTATCATCACTTAGTCTAAATCAAACTTATTAAAAGGTCAAACTTAGTCTCAGATCACAACTTAGTCTAATATCACACTTAGTCTAAGATCAAACTTACATCTATGACCATAACTTAAATCTAGAGTCATCTCTTACGTCTAATATCATTTCTTAATTCTATGTTTCCGCAGTAGATCTAGAGCCTCGGGCTCTGATACCACCTGTCGCGCCCCGTCCCGAACCCTAAGGTCAGAAATCAGAACTGGTACGCCCGCCGTATTCCGCTAAGGAATATACAAGGCGTTTGTACGAATCCCTGTACTTATCAAAACGACACAGTATTCGATGGTGGAAGCGAAATAAATCAACTCAAAACCCTAAATCGAAAGTAAAATCTCCTAAATCATATATAGTCAAAATCAAGTCATAATTCCTTAAACGACCTCGTAAAGTTCGTAAAATGAAATCTGTAAGCTAAGTCCTCAAATGAAATAATAAATAAAATAAACTTCTCTATTTTTCGATCATCAGTCTCAATCAATCTCTATGAGTCCCAATGAGCTCATTCCGAATCCTCTTTAATCCACATATAGTCATACTCTGAATCGTCTGCAAGAAAACATAACGAACGGTGTGAGCGACAAAAACGTCACTCAGTAGGTACCCTGTTTGCATCAACCCTGTGAGATCATACACGCTAGGACAGTAGTGAAATACATATAAGTACGGTAATACGAAAATAGACCGGTTACGTTTTCACAAATACGTATAACGGTCATAACTTCTTAAAACAATCAAAGCACACAATCATGCGAAATGAGTGTGAAATGCAATGTCACATACGTGATGCATGATAAACCTACATTCTCGGAAACATTCATCTTATCATGCAATGCATGACCCCGGAATCTAACAGAACGGAACAGAACAAATCAGATATGCGTCTTAGGTCTCGCATATCCTAACCGAACATAACAGAACGAAACAGAACATATATGCAATGTTGTGATGCATGAATGCACAAAATCACATATACAAACTTTCCTTCATTTCCTTTTCCTTTTTCCTTTTTCCTTTTTCTTTTACCTTTTCTTTTCCTTTTCTTTTTCTTTTTCTTTTTCTTACATTTCCTTTTCCTTTTTCCTTTTTCCTTTTTCTTTTACCTTTTCTTTTTCTTTTTCTTTTTCTTTTTCTTTTTCTTTTTCTTTTTCTTTTTCCGCCCTCAGGTCCCCCACGATTCCTGCGATTCCCTCAACTTCTTCAATCCCTCAACTTCTTCAATTTCTAACCCCCAGCATCTCTCCCCGGCCCCCAACTCCCTCTCCCCCCCTCCCTGCTCGCCTACTCCCCCCCCCTTCGCCCCACCACATCCTCAGCCCCACCCCCTCCTGCCCCATTCCTTCAATCCAACCGCCCCCCTCAACCCCACTCCCTCAATTCGACATCACGTGGGCATAGCCCACCATCACCGGCCACGCACCGCCACCACCAACACCTCCAAACCGATTTCTTCGTCATATACACATAAAAATACAATCTTTTTCGAGTTAACCATATGGAAATAGCAGCATACATATATACACATATACGGTCATATATACGTATAAACAATTCATCATATACACATATAATCGAATAATCAAACATCT
This sequence comes from Eustoma russellianum, assembly GCA_036186865.1. Classification (NCBI taxonomy): domain Eukaryota; kingdom Viridiplantae; phylum Streptophyta; class Magnoliopsida; order Gentianales; family Gentianaceae; genus Eustoma; species Eustoma russellianum. The sequence goes on along the minus strand of AP025043.1, from coordinate 26,749,962 downwards.
ATACAATCACAATTACTGATGCACGATCTCGTTTTCATATAAAAAATAAAGATTATCGTTTTACATTCAACGGATGTTAAGAGTACACGTACACAATTACTACACGGTTGAAGAGTGTGAATCGGGTGGCAGTACTCCTCCCTAGCCTTCCTAAACTGGCGGCCTGGCTTTTGAAGAAGGAGAAAATCGTTCTTTTCTCTTGGGAGAGTGGCGGCCGTATGTTATTGTGATTGGAGGAGGAGACTTCACTTGATTAAATAGAAATTTGATTAGGATTTAAAAAAAATTTCTAATCAAATTAGGTTTAGTAATTAATTAAGCCTTAATGACTCTTTTGCCCTTATAAAAAAAATAGGATATAACACTTATCTGGCCGAAGGTGGCTCCAGTATACCCACACGTTTTCTTCTCGGCCACACACACTTAGGCTATGCAATTCATCTTGCACCCTGCCTAAAACACAATCGGAAATATATCTACATACACATATATACCCGGTATACATATATTTAAATGCCCCCCCCCCCCCCCCTAACATTGTATATACATGTATGTAAAATCGGCCACCGTCCTTCAAGGACAGCCAGCCACCCAGCCCGCCAGTAACATCAAGAATCAGAAAATAAAACTATAACATAGCATATGTAAATATGAAACAGCACATACATATAATCATACATATAATAATACATATCTATGAAGGCAAATGTAAACCTGCATAATCCAAGGTAATAGTCGAAAATATCATCTTTTATTTTGTGTTGGAATATATTTCAACAATAATATGCAGAAAGGATCGAATCTTCAAGTCACACATGCAATCATCAATTGAAACTAACGGGCTGAGAAGGAGAGACCAAACAAATTGAACCGAAGAAGAACAAGAATCATGAGTTGGAGAGAAGTAAATTTGTTATTTACTTCATATATGTGTGTGTGTCTATACATACATACATACATATACATATATATATACACACACACACACACACACACATATATATATATATATATTACGTGTGATAGTATGACGTTGTAGCAATTATCATGCATATTTCTCTATACTCCCCCTCAAACTTGGTGCATAGGAAGTTGCACCAAGTTTGCAATATGAACCGTGAACCTTGGGGAAGCCTTCAATAATACCAGCATTCCCTTTGTCCGTCAACTGCTAATTCTTATTCAGGCAATGAATGGAGCAACATCTTTTGGAAGGAGCCTGTGAGATATGTATCCAGTCCATGACGAATACTCGTGGAACTGAACTAGTACATGGCTGGTGTGAAACATTTGGCTCAACTGTTGCAGCATCGTAGTCCCAAACCTTCCGTGAATGCCCTTCAAGAATATTACTATACAGTTTGTGCAACGAAACTGCAACCCCTGCACATAATCAGTTCCTGCAATTTCTTGGTTCCTGCATATAAACAAGAATATTTGTAGCCCCTGCAAAAACGTTAGTAAAAGCATCCTTTCCCCTTGAGCCACCTGCAAACAGACAATTCTCCAACCTCCTGATTGAGTAGTATCCGCATTATACGTGTGTCAGTCCCTGTATTTAAAGGTTAGAAAGGAATCTTCCTGGTTACACCTGCACAGAAATGAAGACTGAAAACAGTTCATGCATTGAAAGGTTAGGATCTTGTTCCTTGATGTACCTGCAACAAAAGAGGTGTAGAGTTCATGCAGCCTAAGAGACAAATTGGAATTTTTTCCATTAGTAGAGTGCACATCAGAATAAAGAAGTGATGCAGGATGTGAAAATGATTATGCAAAACCAAACACCAGACAGATAGATTTGAAAAACAGCATCTGAACCAAGATAGAGGAGAACAGGGAACACAGATTTTCATTGAAGAATGCCATATGAGCACAGAGCATATCAAGTTCTAGAATCCATCATAGTGAGAAACATCACATGAATATCAGGATAGTGGATGGAACTTATTCAGTAACACATGCACTCAATAAGCAGCAATGGCACAAGGACAACATACACATACAGCCCATGATGCTATTTTGTTGTTGTCATGCCAATCATAAGAAGAGTGAACATTAAGCACCCCAATGCACTTAGGCCAAATATCACGCTAGGAAAATCAACTAGCCAATTGAGTCTTTAAGAAGTAATCATTTTACAAGTGATAATAAGGACATAAATGGCATCAAATAATAATGGCAACTCAGGCCTACTGGGAACAAACATCCAGCTCAACAATATGGGCAACAATGGCCACACTAAACATGCTGGAAAACACATCCAGCTCAACATCAATGAAAACAACGGCCTTAACAATAACCGGAATGGTTCAGAGGAGTTCATGTCTATGACTCAGAGGAATAATTCTAAATTATTCTTCTCCATAGCTCAGAGGGACTCTTGTCCATTCAAATAATAATGGCAACAATGGCCTCAAATAACACTAGTAGTTTAAGGACATAGAGGTCCATACTGTGTGAGGTAAAGTCACTCCTTTCTTAAGAAGCAGAAGCGGCTTCATCCCTTGAGGAACTCACCTTCCTTTCCTTTCTGCCAGTTGAGGGGACCTCAACACTTTAAGAAAGGGAACCAAGTCCAACTACTAAAGAGATGCCATAACAACTTAAGACCCAACATGTAAGATGCTTCAAAGAAAAAAAGCTTTAACTTTTCAACATCATTGATATATCAAGAACTTTTTCAAGGCCATATGCACCAACTTGACAGAAAATATACATCTTCCAGTCATAACACATTAACCCACATTTGACCACAAAGCATATTTCAAGAGTTCTCAACATCAAAAGAATTTAAGGCAGACACTATCAATGAGAAAGATTCCACACACTTAGAAACTTTAGCAAATTACTGAAGGCACATATGGATATGCTACCATAATAATAGATGAAAGGTACAAGAGCAACTATTAGCAAACTGAGTCATCTTTGACCTGCTTTCAACAATTCATACTAGATGAAACCACAATAATATAGACAGATGTGTTATGCATCAGACGTTTCTAACAAACATACCAGAAGAATCACAGTCATACATTACTCAACATTTCAACCTTCCACAGGACACCATACATATCATCCATAAGAACAGGGAGAGGAAATGGGACCATGAAGAACACAGAATCATAAAATGTATACTTTAACAAAGACTATGGACATCAAAACAAATCTCCCAACATGCAGAAACTGAAGTCATAAATGACCAGATCATATGAACAGAGTACCAGCCACAACACTGGTCTCAGGTGATAAAAATATGGACAGATTTCAGACGTAAGTTATACCGTTATTAGTTAGAACATTAGTCATATTAAGGAGCAGATAGAATATGAACGAGCAAATAACTTAAATCAACTGCGGGATAAAACAAAATCAATTTCACATACAAGAGATACAAAACACACATATGTGAATATGAACATAAACAGGAGGCTCACATCTGATTATATAGCATAAAGTGGAAACAAGATATAATCAGAAAATATCCCTAGTGAGCATCTGCAGGTATAGCTCGAATGGCAATGTTCAGTCACTGAATTTTCGTTTGCAATAATTGAGTTCCGGGAATCTTTGTTTAGGCAGAAGCAAAGATGATGCCTCAATGAGAACCGTATCCATCAGAATTACTTTCGTTTGGGACAAAACATAAACACTTTGTGAACATTGACATGCAAGACATTCCTGGGAAAAGAAATGATTAATTTGACATAGATGTTTTGAAAAGCAGAGAAATCAGGGAACCCAGGAGAAGATTCAACGTATCCAAGATATAAAAATTGAACTGAGGTGGATTTGACACCAATTTATAGAGTTGAATCTCAGAAAAGGAAGAAGAATCAACAAAATATGAAGAATAATAGTTTTTTTTTTCAAACTGAAAGTTCATAAACACAAATTAGGAGTCCAGTTATGCCGATAGGAGAAGATTTCTTCCTCTCCTCCCCTCGGCTCGGATAATCGAAGCTTCAAGTCACACATGCAATCATCAATTGAAACTAATGGACTGAGAAGGAGAGACCAAACAAATTAAACCGAACAAGAACAAGAATCATGAATTGAAGAGAAGAAAATTTGTTATTTACTTCATCCTTTTACAAAATAATTACAAGTATACACATACCCACAATCTCACCTACGGGAGGAAGAAAACCTTACTTATATACAATGCTTCTAAAAAGAAAAAAAAGCAACCTCCAACGGCTAATCTACTGAACTAATTAACACACCAACAACAATTAACGATTGGGATAATAAACTAGTACATTAAATAAATCAGAGAGGGAAAACTAATATATTAAAACATCAAAACAATTCAACTTTCACAAAAAAATAGTCAAGAAAATAAAAGTTCAGCCACAAATCAAATCCATACTATCCATCATATTCATGTATAAGTGCATAAAAGAACAGTAGAAAAAGAAACCGGTATGAAACTGCACAAAACTGTGCGTCGGAGACTGCGCTTGGCCAAACTGCCTCTCACGCGGTACTGGTGCACTGCTGAGACTGGTTTGACCGAGCCTGCCAGCGACGACAGCTGGCACCCGCCGATTGGACACTGCAGCCCTTGCTCTTGCTTTTCTGGTCGGCTGGTTACTGAAGCAGCTGGCGCCGCTTTTCCTTTTATTCTGATGCTGATGGATGCTGATGGAGAGAGAGAATAACTGGCTTGGGAAAAATTGCCTCCTGCTGACCTTTCTTTTTCTCTTTTTAGTTGCTGGCCACGAGAGGCAACTTTCTTTATATGATTTTCTTCTGAGGGTGGCAGGAACGGCCTCGGCAAGTGTGCGGCTTTGCTTGTGGGAAAAAGTTCCAGGCGCGTTTGCTTGTTTCTTCTGCGGTATTTATACATGCGAAACGCACCGAGGAAGCTGATCAGCTCCCTCTTTCTCTCAAATAATTGGAAATCTCAACAACAAATATATCTGATATTTCATTTAACAGCTTGATTCAATCTTTTGTTGAAACTTATCTCTTCTAATCTTTTTCCTGCAGTATTAAATAAAATATGTAGTGTCTAACTAAAAATAAATAAATATTGTATTTAGCTAAATAACATAATCCTTAAGTGGTAATTCGGTTAAGCTCAAAAAATGAAGTTAATTTAGCTAACAAAATTAATATTTTCTATTTAATCACATGAACCCTTCTATTCTTCAATTTGATTGTTATTATTACTTTTAAACGTCGATTGAGTCAAATATTGCTCGATATAAATGGTAGAATGTATAAATAATATGTATAAAAATTGACTATATCACTGGGTCGGCGAAAGAAGAGATGTTTGATGGAACCCGGCTTCAGCTTTTCGGATTTTGCAGGAGAGAAAAAGAAAGCAGCATTAAAAAAAGCCCTTATTTCTGGATGCTCTTTTTCCAGCTGTAGAATCATGATATCTTATACATATAAAATGCTTTAAGGCTTATTGAGTGCATTATATATATATATATATATATATATATATATATATATATATATATATATATATATATATATATATATATATTTAAAGAAAGATTTAGTAAAATGTTTCACTTAAGGCGGAGGAATATCATAGTACAAAGAAACATCATACGAAAATAGATAGTGTAATGAGCTAATGAGTGCTAATTTCTATTCGCATATGATATGGCGCATTAAAACCTTGCCAAGTAAAACCACCTTTGTAGATAAAACCTTGGCAAATAAAAAAAACGTACATATTTATGCGTTTGGAGTGTTTAGCCGATATAGTACAAACAATAATGAAACGCTGTTGATGGTGTGAAGTCCTCAAAGAAGCCATCGCGTTGGCAGTTATCGCAGCAGAACAAAGTGAAAGCAAGCCCAGAATGATGCCAAGTTGATTAATCAAATGAACCTCGCAGCCATAGATGAAGCCGCCAATAGCGCCCAAGAGTGTCCATGTAGAAACAGAAGGTCTGGTATCAGCAAAGGATATAATGCAATAAAGTAGAAAAAGCATGTAGAGCCAGGAAAAGGAGATCGTAACCAATCTGTCTGTACTCCATAAAGAGCAGACAGAAGATGTGTAGCATACCAATCCATATGGAAGACAATCAAGGATATTGTGGAGCAGACGCCGTTGATGCTTGCCGGAGATTGACCGTGGTGAGATCAAGCGAGACACAACTACGAACTAGTGGAGGAAGTGTGTGTCGAGTATAATAACCAATCGTAGGATTCAACAAACCATGTTGCGCTAAATAATATGTTGCCATATTGGCCTCCCTGAAAACATGTTGTACATCACACTGCGTGTGTAGCTGTAGCCACCGAAGTAGGCAGAGATGATAAGATGCATCCGCCATATTGTGTCGATAAATTTGCGTGATTAATTGTTGACAATTCGTCTCTAGAATAATATGACGATGTAACGGCAAAACATAGAGCAACCAAATAATGCTGCTTGCATTTAATCATCAAAAGGGGGGCATGGTGGCAGTCTGAAAGAGATTGCCGCAACACAGACGCTAGTGCTGTTTCTCAAGATTGCACCTCCTGCTGTATAATTACGGCCAACCGCCGCGTCTACATTGAGCTTCATTCATCCTGAAGGAGGAAGGAGCCATCTGACCACCATAGACCGGTCCGAACGAAGAGGTGGCAACAAATGTAAATGTGATATTTTTGCCAAAGTCCAATGCAATCTTAGTACCATTAATAGTTTTGCCCCACAAATAAATATCCGATCGGATATAGCAACAAGTGCATCAGCCGTGTAATGTGTGACCTCACCATATGTTAAAGAAGCATATGCCCTCCATATATTATAGACTATAATATCTGGTATCACTATCCGCAATGTTCCTAGAAGAGTGTTTGTGGATGCCCGAAACCACCAAGCTAACAAATGAGGCCATAATCGCAGCGAGTATATAAGATTGTCGGTCATGATGTCCGAGAAAAACTGCCAAACCGAGCGAATGTATTGTAGGATCTGCAAGGCACCACTAGAAGGGGGGTTGAATAGTGGGTCCGAAAAATATGGTTTTTAAAATAGTTTTAAACCAAAAACCCAACTTCTGAAAATAGTTTCTGTTTTCAGGACCAGTTTTAAAACGTTTTGAAAACTAGGTTGCAGGTCTTCAAAAATTCAGAAATTTGGAGCGAACTTAGCCTCAGATGTTATGAGTGTCTCCTAAAAATTTCAGATTTAAATTCAACCTCTTGAAAATTTGTTGGTGGTCAGATTGCGCAAATATGCCAGAAACGGTAGACTGATTTGAAAATTTTATTCCTATTTGTACGTAACTCCAAATGCTCTGAAAATTTAAAGACTAACCCCTTATAAGTTGTGTTTAAATGGTTTGAAACAGTTTTGAAAAATTCTTTGGGAAGTTAGTCAAATAGGATCAAAGTCTCAACCTTTGCAAGTCTGAAAATCAGACTGCACTAGTCTCAGAACTTTAGACGTTTGAGTGACTTACACTTGTCCAAAAGGGTTGAAACTTACGCCAAAAGAACCTTAAAACGTATGTCTATGATTCTAGAAAGTTTTGTAATTTTTGAAATTCATTTACTATTTTTATGAGTATAATCAAAAATGATAAACAGTGCTGAAACTGAAAGTAAGTGCTGAAAGTAAATGACACCAAGAATTTTATACTGGTTCGGTTATCAACAACCTACTCCAGTCTTCGAGGACACCTTCTTCGGTTCACACCAATCACCAGACACAAAATAACACCTTATCACAGGGTTGATGGAGTTACACACCAACTCCAACCCTTTACAAACCTTGTATAAGTATACAATTGTCACGAACACCACCACCTCGCAAGTACAAGATTGATCACACCTTGATCAATCTTTTACAACAATGAAAAGAATATGTGGTGGTCTAGATGAAGCCTATTCAAGTATATGAATGTAAGTACAATAGGCTTTTAGAGATAAGAAAGAAAGAAAGGTAGAAGAAAAGGCTAGAACACGTTTTTGATCTTTGAATTTGCAAGACTTGTTCTTGTTTTTGTTTTGCTCTTCTTCCTTCCTTTTTATCAATATGGCCGCCCCCTGGAGTCCTCTTCCCCTCTTGAAAATTATCTTCTAAGTCCTTGGAAGAGTATATGACATCATTATGACATGTCTTTGCTTACTTGGTATCTTCTCATCGGATGATCATTAAACTTTTGCTTGCTTGACACTCATTGATTGGTTGGATGTTGTCATCACTTAATGACTAGACACATCTGAGAATAACACTTAAAACATGTGCCAAAATCATCATAAAATAGTTACCATAACTTCCAAGATCATCACATAAATTAAGCAATATAATTTTCTTCCAAAAGGCATGTAAAATTTGGCCATTACATGTCTTACACATGCTGAAATTTCAGCATGTGTAACATCCACCTCTTATTCAAAATATTGCCTATTTTGTATTGATTTAATCCAAGAATTCAATCATCATTTAGTGCAAGACATCTTTATCAAATTTTGGAATAAAAATTAGACATTAACAAGGCCAAAAATTCGGCCATATACATTCCCACACATGCTGAAATTTTCAGCATGTGTGATATTCATAATATCACAATTTTAATTCCATAACTTATTCAAAATACTTCCAAATTGTCTTCCAATTATTCCGCCTTAATTAAGAAGTAAAATATCCCCCATAATGATGATAAAATCGGCCATACATTAGCACACATGCTGAATTTTCAGCATGTGTCACAATTGTGACAAAATTTGAATTGTTACCTTGTGTAGCTTCTTCCTTTATGTCATCAACATTGTATACTTCATTCTTGACCAATCAATATGTCAACAAGGCTCCACATATGCTCCATCTCAGCTGATATAGGCGTGTGAATAGATTTGTCCATGTGCTGAATTTTATTTTTGCAAACTTTGTAAAATAGTGCACATTTAATAATACACACATGGTATATTCCAATCAGCCCTTAATTGAATTTTCTATAACACTTTGAGATGTGTGAAATATATAAAAATTGTCTAGATACATGTTATATGATGTGCCAAAAACGTTCCATGTATCATGTACGTAGAAAACCGAATTTTCGATGTTTATCGATTACCCAATTTTTCTCTAATTAAATTACAAATTTTTGCACATGTTATATATATAATATTACACATAATATAAATAAATTAAACTTTAATATTCAGCTCATAAGGCTGATTAAAGTGGCGCCTAGACATGTAATAAAATTGAAATCTCCACAATTTGGCCTTAATGTGGGGTGATTTGTGTGTGCCAACATGGAATGATTTTATGGCTGCACATACCATGTAAGCCACGAAATTATGGCTAATTTTGAAGTGTAGGGGCTGGCCATCTATTTATGGCAAGTACGTGACACGTTGGCGAAGTTTCGGTATTCGTCCGATACGACAATTTTTGGTTTAGAACCTTTTGACGTGTCGTATTTAATATGTCATCACCATGACTTATGTCGTATGATATAGGACCTGAATATACTCATAAATATGATTTAGGTATGGTGGTGTGACGTTAACGTACGTACGTAAAATATATAACGTGTCGGTAGTACGTTGGAATAAATGTGTATGTGCCTTTTTCAAAAAATCTGAATACATACATACATACATACATACATACATACATAGATACATATATATATATAATATATATATATATATATATATATATATATATATATATATGGCGTGTATTTATATGTGGGGAGGAGAGTGGAAGACTTTCCTTTCTTCATCTTGTTGCCTTTGTGCCTTGTCCAAATATTGCTTCCTTTAATGAACTACTTAGTTTAATTAACTAAGTACTTCACTTAATGAACTAGTTTAGTTCTTTAATGGTGGCACCTGAAAATAGTTTAAACACAACAAATGTTTGCCATTTGATGTAAGTTTTAAAGCTCCATGGCTCGTTAGTACGGCAACATTGTATATGAACTATATAAGGCAAGTTTTGTGCAAGTATGTGTCATGTCATACAATATGTCATGCATTTCTTTGTAACACATTTAAATCATGTATTTTAAAATCACTCAAACCCCTTTTTCTCTATAATCTCCCCCTTTTGATGATTTTCAAAATAACCTACATTCATGATTTAAATCTTAGCGCTCCCCTTCAATCATGCATAAATTCAAATTTTGAATTTTAAATTTCAAACCCCTCCCTTTTGATTTATGCAATTAATCTTTCTCTCTCCTCCTTAAATCATGCATTCTCTCCCCCTTTATATTGAAAAAACAATCAAAAGCGCATGTAGAGATAAAAAAAATCATGCATTTCATAATATCAAACGTGCGTTCGTAAGGGTTATTTATTCAACCCTTTGAAAATGTCCCTTTTGGTATCCAAATTTGAATGACCTTTCTAGGTCTTCCAAAAGGTGAGAAAGGTGATGAAAACGCAACATAATATACGTTAGGTGCACATGCGTTTGGCCTTTGGCCAAGAACTCCTATATACGTATTATATGTAGGACGTTTTTGATATGTCCTTGTGTTAGTGTGCTAGTGTGTGATCTAGATGAATGAAATGAATGTCGTGTATGCATCACTTGTTTCTTCTTATATCTTTATGGTACAAAATTGTATTTCTCATGATATGAAGAAGAAGTATGACGAGATGTGGGGAGAGGGGGTCTTTGCGTCATCTTAGACGCCGTTTTTGGTTTTGGAGTGTCTACTGTCTTAGACACTACAAACTTGGTTGGTTTAATGGAGACTTCATTTGTTTCAATGTATCCTAAACCCGTTTTATCACTATCATGCTTTTGTGAAGAAATAATGTGATCTAGCATGTTTGTTCCCGTATCAAATTTCTTCACCATTTTCTCTAAATTCACATTCCTTGATTTCAAGTTTGAAATCTCGGATTTCATTTCATTATTGTGCGTAGTCAATGATGAGACCTCTAATTTTAATGCATTACTGATGCGTGACGACTCTTCTTTTGAATCGTTTAATTGAGAAACAAGGTTCGTGTTAGAAGATTCTAACAACTTCTTGTCTTCAATTAATCGTTTCTTTTCTTTTGCAAGAGTCTTTGAAAACTTATGCAATTCTAAATATTGACTAAATAAATCATCATAAGAATATTCAGAATCAGAATCAGAGTCGGAAGATACCTTATTTGATGCTTTAGATGTAAAGCATACTTGTGCCTTTTGTTCTTCCGTATCATCAGTCTCAGAGTCGGATGTGTCACTCCATGTGGAGGCTTTGAAGGCTCTTCTCCTTTTTTTAGGTTCTGAGACGAGTCTAGTTTTTGTCCGATCCTTGTCAAGGTATTTATTCGTTTGTTTGTCCTTGTTCGGACAATCATATGACAAGTGTCCAGGTTGTCCACATTCATAACACTTTATTTCCTTATTTTTATTTTTATGATCCTTAGATGAAGTAGACTTATGTTTAATCGATTTTCTCAAGATTTTTCATAATCTTTTAGCCATCGTGATTAAATCCTAATCATCGGAATCTACATCACTATCATTTACGACGTATTCATTTGATTTAAATGCTATAGCCCTATCATTATTAGAAATAGACTCCGAATGTCTTAAGGCGAGTTTGTTTTCATATACCTTTAGTGATCCAATTAGTTCTTCCATCTTAATTGATTTAGTTTCTTTGCTTTCTTCTATGGCCGTTACTTTAGGGTCCCACTCAGATGGAAGGCTTCGCAAGACCTTTTGTATCTTTTTCTACATAGAGAAGGCTTTGCCAAGAGACTCAAGAGAATTGTAAATGTTAGTCAAGCGAAGATCCATATCAACGATAGATTCATTTGGCAATAATTTAAATGACTTGAGTGTGGACATAAGCATGTTGATTTTAGACTCTTTTACTTGACTAGTGCCTTCGTGTTTCATTTCAAGAATTTTCCACATCTCTTGAGCACTCGAACAATTAGACACGTAACTAGACTCACTTTTACTTAGACCATTTAAAATTAGTTGCATAGCTTTAGCATTCATACTCAATTTCCTTTTATCATCACTGGTGTATTCTTGTTTTGTTTTTGAAACCTCTAGTGTGACACCATCAACAATAGACAACTTGGAAATAACAAATGGACCGTCTTCTATGATGGACCATAGATTAATATCAATAGCCATAATAAAAAGTTTCATTCTTAATTTTCATTGAATAAAGGACTCACCATCAAAAAGAGGATGCCTTACGGTTGACATTCCTTCTTGCACGGTTGTGGTTGCCATCTCACTTAGATCGTTGGATCCTTTTGATGTGAGTGTTCCTGCGCTCTGATACCAATTGTAGGATCTGCAAGGCACCACTAGAAGGGGGGTTGAATAGTGGGTACGGAAAATATGGTTTTTAAAATAGTTTTAAACCAAAAACCCAACTTCTGAAAACAGATGTTATGAGTGTCTTCAAAAATTCAGAAATTTGGAGAGAACTTAGCCTCAGATACTATGAGTGTCTCCTAAAAATTTCAGATTTAAATTCAACCTCTTGAAAATTCGTTGGTGGTCAGATTGCACAAATATGCCAGAAACGGTAGACTGATTTGAAAATTTTATTCCTATTTGTACGTAACTCCAAATGCTCTAAAAATTTAAAGACTAACCACTTATAAGCTGTATTTAAATGGTTTGAAAGAGTTTTGAAAAATTCTTCTGGGAAGTTAGTCAAATACGATCAAAGTCTCAACCTTTGCAAGTCTGAAAATCAGACTGCACTATTCTCAGAACTTTGGACGTTTGAATGACTTATACTTGTCCAAAAGGGTTTAAACTTATGCCAAAAGAACCTTAAAACGTATGGATATGATTCTAGAAAGTTTTGTAATTTTTGAAATTCGTTTACTATTTTAACGAGTGTGATCAAAAATGATAAACAGTGCTGAAAGTAAATGACACCAATAATTTTATACTGGTTCGGTTATCAACAACCTACTCCAGTCTTCGAGGACACCTTTCTCGGTTCACACTAATCACCAAACACAAAATAACACCTTACCACAGGGTTGATAGAGTTACACACCAACTCCAACCCTTTACAAACCTTGTATGAGTATACAATTGTCACGAACACCACCACCTCGCAAGTACAAGATTGATCACACCTTGATCAATCTTTTACAACAATGAAAAGAACATGTGGTGGCCTAGATGAAGCCTATTCAAGTATATGAATGTAAGTACAATAGGCTTTTATAGAGAAGAAAGAAAGAAAGGTAGAAGAGAAGGCTAGAACACGTTTTTGATCTTTGAATTTGCAAGACTTATTCTTGTTTTTGTTTTGCTCTTCTTCCTTCCTTTTTATCAATATGGTCGCCCCCTTGGAGTCCTCTTCCCCTCTTGAAAATTATCTTCTAAGTCCTTGGAAGAGTATATGACATCATTGTGACATGTCTTTACTTACTTGGCATCTTCTCATTGGATGATCATTAGACTTTTGCTTACTTGGCACTCATTGATTTGTTGGATGTTGTCATCACTTGATGACTAGACAAATATGAGAATAACACTTAAAACATGTGTCAAAATCATCATAAAATAGTTACCATAACTTCCAAGATCATCACATAAATTAATCAAGACAATTTTCTTCCAAAAGGCATGTAAAATTCGGCCATTACATGTCTTGCGCATGCTGAAATTTCAGCATGTGTAACATCCACCTCTTATTCAAAATATTGCCTATTTTGTATTGATTTAATCCAAGAATTCAATCATCATTTAGTGCAAGACATCTTTATCAAATTTTGGAATAAAAATTAGACATTAACAAGGCCAAAAATTCGGCCATATACATTCCCACACATGCTGAAATTTTCAGCATGTGTGATATTCACAATATCACAATTTTAATTCCATAACTTATTCAAAATACTTCCAAATTTTCTTCCAATTATTCCGCCTTAATCAAGAAGTAAAATATCCCCCATAATGATGATAAAATCGGCCATACATTAGCACACATGCTGAATTTTCAGCATGTGTCACAATTGTGACAAAATTTGAATTGTTACCTTGTGTAGCTTCTTTCTTTATGTCATCAATATTGTATGCTTCATTCTTGATCAATCAATATGCCAATAAGGCTCCATATATGCTCCATATCAGTTGATATATGCGTGTGAATAGATTTGTCCATGTGCTGAATTTTATTTTTGCAAACTTTGTAAAATAATGCACATTTAATAATACACACATGGTATATTCCAATCAGCCCTTAATTGAATTTTCTATAACACTTTGAGATGTATGAAATATGTAAAAATTGTCTAGATACATGTTGCATGATGTGCCAAAAACGTTCCATGTGTCGTGTACGTAGAAAACCGAATTTTCGATGTTTATCGATTACCCAATTTTTCTCTAATTAAATTCCAAATTTTTGCACATGTTATATATATTATGTTACACATAATATAAATAAATTAAACTTTAATATTCAGCTCATAAGGCTGATTAAAGTGGTGCCTAGACATGTGACAAAATTGAAATTGGAATCTCCACAATTTGACCTTAATGTGGGGTGATTTGTGTGTGTCAACATGGAATGATTTTATGGCTGCACATACCATGTAAGCCACGAAATTTATGGCTAATTTTGAAATGTAGGGGCTGTCCATCTATTTATGGAAAGTACGTGACACGTTGGCGAAGTTTCGGTATTCGCTCGATACGACAATTTTTGGTTTAGAACCTTTTGACGTGTCGTATTTAATTTGTCATCACCATGACTTATATCATATGATATAGGACCTGAATATACTCATAAATATGAGTTAGATATGGTGGTGTGACGTTAACGTACGTACGTAAAATATATAACGTGTCGGTAGTACGTTGGAATAAATGTATATGTACCTTTTTTAAAAAATCTGAATATATATATATATATATATATATATATATAAATGGCATGTATTTATGTGTGGGGAGGAGACTGTAAGACTTTCCTTTCTTCACCTTGTTGCCTTTGTGCCTTGTCTAAATATTGCTTCCTTTAATGAACTACTTAGTTTAATTAACTAAGTACTTCACTTAATGAACTAGTTTAGTTCATTAATGGTGGCATCTGAAAATAGTTCAAACACAACCAATGTTTGCTATTTGATGTAAGCTTTAAAGCTTTATGACCCGTTAGTACGGCAACATTATATATAAATTATATAAGGCAAGTTTTGTGCAAGTACGTGTCATGTCATACAATATGTCATGCATTTCTTTGTAACACATTTAAATCATGTATTTTGAAATCACTCAAACCCCTTTTTCTCTACATGTATGGGCAATGCAGAAAAACATGATCAATCGCGGCGGAAGCTACTTTGCAAAAAAGGGCATTGTGTGGGCATACAAATCATAAACCGCCCAATGTAATCCCCAAATGGTAGGGCTCTGTGATATAGACCCCAAAGGAACATACATACCACTAGCCGATGATGCCCGTGCCAGATAAATTTTGCATACAAAATGGTGGGATGTGATATACGACACAAATTGTAGGCTGAACTCAAAGAGAAAGCACCATTTGGCAAGTCCGTCGGGTGCAAATGAATACCATTTCTCTGACTGTGCGAAGAACAAAAAATATGGATGCGGTAAATAATTTTCCAAACAGGTGAATCCGTAAGTCGAGGATGATAATCTCCACGGTGGACATATTTTTCATGCATATACTCACTCCAAAGCGTGCGATTCTGATGATAGTTCCACCAAATGCGACAAAAATATGCAGTTTGGAAGGTGCGAAGATCCCTGAGGCCCAAACCGCCTTCATCACTTGGACGCTGAATAGAAGGCCATGCAATCTAATGCCTTATTGGACCCCAATAGAAACTAGCGATCTTTCGCTCTATTATCTTTATTACTGACTTTGGAAGACCACCTGCTGCTATAATATGCAGAGGAAGAGAAGAAATGACATACCATAATAAAACCAGCCTGCCTGCCTGAGATAATAGCTTATTACGCCACCCATGAAGGCGATTGTCAATGTGCTCCAATAATGATTTACAATAACGGGCTTGGCTAATACCCTTATACAAAAACAATCCCAAATAAAAAAATAATGTAATAAGAAAACGGTAAACTCGAGGCGCACATACCAAGAATGTCAGCATAATAGACTCTTCGCTGCAAAGATGTATTAGTAGAAGAGATGAAACTGCTTTTACCACAGTTTACCTTTTGACCTGAGTCGTCTTCATAACGAATCAAAAAGGCTTTAAAAGCTCGCAAAGTCGGAACTGTGCCACGAATAAATATGAGCAAATCATTCATATATGCAAGATGTGTGATATGAAAAGGCATGCGGCCTAAACGAAAAGGCTGTAGACACCCGTTGACACTAGCGCCTTTAACCCTCTACTAAATCCCTCTGATGATAAAATGAATAATAAGGGCGATAACCGGTCACCTTGCTTCACCCCCCTGTAGAGCCGAAAGCTGCCTAATGGTACACCATTGATAAGAATAGAAAAACGTGTGCCGTGTAGATGATTCATTATTATGTGCACAAAAAAACCAGAGAAGCCAAAACAGATCATCAGCAGTTCCAAGTATTCTCAACTGATCCTATCAAAAGCCTTCATCATATCCAGTTTGAGACATACCTGGCTTGTCCCTTTGTCACGTATGTGTATCATCTCACGCGCCAGCAATACTTGATTAGAGATATCTTCCCTTTTAAAAATCCTGTTTGCTCCGGCGAAATAAGCTTGGGGAGAAACGTATTAAGCCATGTCGTAATTATACGAGTGCAAAGCTTGCTCAAAAAATTAGTTAAACAGATGGGCCTAAAGCCACTGAAAGTACGTGGAGCCGTCACCTTTGGAATTAGTGTAATAAGAGCACTAGCCATCGTAGAGGGCTGCGGACTCTCTAGGAAAAACTCCTGCACAGCCAAGACAACATCCATATATATAATTGACCAACACAAGCGGAAAAAATTACCATGGAATCCATCAGGGCCGGCAGCACTTTAAGGATCTAAATGCCACACTGCCTCCTTCACCTCTGTTGCATACAGAAGCCGAGTTAGGTAATTATTGTCCTCTGTAGTAACTGACTGTGGTATATTCTACAAAATATAGTCATAATTCTTGGTATGCTCACGCGCAAACAGGGATGTGTAGAAAGAAATGGCCTCCTGTTGAATGGCATCCGGTGTATCGAATAACTCATCTGTGCGCGTATAAATTTGCTGAATGCGTAACTAAGTGCGGCGACCCTTGACAATGGAATGAAAATATTTTGTATTATCATCTCCCTCCTGATGCCAGTGGAGACGTGCTTTCTGCTTCCAAAATTATAACTCATACTTGGATGCTTGAATGTATTTTGCGTTAGCTTGATGATATAAACTATGATATATCTCTGATGGATCATCATCCCACGCAGCCTCAGCCTGCCGTACCTCGGCCTCAGCCTGCTCTACTTGTCGAAAAATGTTGCCGAAAATCTCTCAGTTCCACTGCTGAATATCCTGCTTAAGCCGAAACAATTTATTATAGAAACCCTGCATACCTCCAGTAGTGGGATAGGTTTCCCAAGCGATTTCACATATGCATGGAAATCCGGATGAGACAACCAGGCATCAAGAAAACAAAATGCTCCTTGACCCGTAGTTTGCAGCACTTGACAGATTAACAATAAAGGTGTATGATCCGAAGAAATCTGCAGCAAGTGTGTTAAACAGATATCCGTAAAAGCATCCTGGAAAGAAGAATTCACAAAATACCAATCTAACCGTCTTTGAACACGTCCTAAGCCGTGGCCGTCCGCCAAGTATAACAATTGCCATGGAAAGGAAGGTCCATCAAATTACAGGATTCTATACAATCATTAAAATCTTGTAACGCTGATAAAGATGGGTTGGAGCGGCCGCGATGATAGATAGCGTCTGGAATGTATTGAAATCGCCTGAGACTAACCAGGGTGTGGAAGTCTGCTGAGAATAGTCATATAGAGCCTGCCATAAAGGGCGACACTGTGAAGCAGTATGTAATGGATAAACCACTGATAATGTAAAGTCGAGATTTAATGGAATATACATAAATTGAAAATGTACCACCTGATCATCATCCTATGTATGCATGAGCCGAAAGAAAGAATCCTGCCAGTAAAGCCATATTTTTCTGGAGTGGGAAGTAAAAGAATTTGGGAAGCCCAAATCTAAACCATAACGCGAGACACAATGGGGGGAATGTTTTGGTTCAATGATAGCCAACATATTTAGACTGTGCAGCCTCACCAAAGTATGCAACCTAGCCATGGAAGGGCTAATGCCCCTGACGTTTCAAGTGAGAATATCCATTTGAGTCATATTGATATCACTTCCATGAGATACACGTGCTGCACTACGAGTGTGAATAGTGGATGGCGGCAGTTCCTTACGAGTACAGCAACGATGACGCGGTACAACTGCAATAAAACCCTCATCGATATTGGGCTCTTCCAGCCGAGATAATAAGATTTCTTTCGAGGGAGATGATGGTAAAGACTGGATTTTCCGAATGATAGCATCCGAAACCGGTGGCAAGTTAGGAGGAATATCTTCAATATGTAGTTCTGTGTCAGATGAATGGCCAATCTCTCCTCCATCCTCATTCTCCTTCAGAGGTGGATACTTCGCATCAGCAACCAGTCTAGTAATATCTTGAATATCAGTGGGCAGTGGCGGGTCCTCTGGATGTACTGGTGGAACCTGTGCATCATCGCAGGTGGCTGTCGCGATAACAGGGTAATGGTCTCTGATGAAGTAGCTGCTGTAGGCGGCTATTTTTTGGTGTCCATCGAGTGGCAGGTGGGGGTGACGAATTACAAGTGCCTGTAGCATGTCCAAGACGATGGGAAGTGGTACAAAACATTGGAAGATCCTCATAAATCACCTGCTGTAAAAGAATTCTTTGCTTTGCCTGCAGATAAATCCTTTTAGACAAATCCTGTGAAACATCCACCTCAACACACACACGCGCAATCGATGGCCGTAGCCCATCAGCCGTGGCAACATCAAGCTTAATGGGTGTACCTATTGGGCAGACGATCTCGAAGAGTGCAGATTTGTGATGCGAATGAATTGGCAATCCGGGAAACGCAATCCACACCGAAACAATGGGAACATCTGTTGTTGGATCAAAATCTACAGTCCATTTGGTGACCCTCATATGACATCTAAAAATATTCTATGAGCGTCGGTAAAAGCAGCGAATATAATCAGGCTCATGCCGAAAATTCAATAGAATATGAGATTGATCAATCAAGGTGATCCCCAAATCATTATGAAAACCAATTTTTTCAAAAACACATCTGATCACCCTCATTGGAGGACAACCATACCAAAATGTGTCAACCAAAGAAAAGCAAAAGGGTATCGCTAGCGCATCAATTTCATCATCAGTAAACGAGATCAAAGGTAGGCCTTTATACCTGGAGACTGTTTTTGGGGAGATCATGATTTGAACGGCAGTATTTCCAGAAAAAACCGATGCAAATGTTGGGGGTGACATGATTGCCATAGAATTCAAATATATTAAGAGAATGCAGACAAATCAGAAAATGAAGACTGGAAATTTGGAGGAGGGATAGCGCAGGACAATGGTGGCAGCGGTGGCATACGCCAGCCGCTGTTTTTCAACAGAGCTGTCTCTCGCCATCTTTTTCTTCTATATATATATATATATGTATATATATGTGTGTGTATATGTATATGTATATATATGTATTTGTATATTCTATACCGTATGTGGATTGGTGTGGGTTCGAATCACAATTTCCCTCTTCCTTCTAACTGGACGGTGGCCGATTGAATTGGGAGAACCAAAAAAATATGGTGGTTGTTGTCTTTGGTTGTGTTGTGGGAGGACGGCTGCTGGGAGGGCGGGATTGCGAAAAAAAGATTTTCCTTTGTTGTTGGGCAGTTGATTGTAGTGGCTATAGGGTAAAGCTGTCGTGTGATTAGTTTAGGTAGTGTAGGGTTTATTTGATTAGTTAGGGTTCTAAATAGATACGTATAGATATGATTTTAGGAAATTTCTTAAGAGATGTATTTTAGTTTAGATAAGGTTAATCTCTTTTTAAAATTTGATTTCCCACTACCTACTTATTCAATTTAATTAGGATAGTCTTTTATCATTTTATATTATTGTTATTTATTTAATTTTTTTTCCTTTCCTACCATTTTTTTCTTTGCTTGCCAAAACTCCCATAATACATATTGTACATATTTAATAAATAAAAAACATAGGGTATAACACTAAGTGTCACACAAAAGGTTAGTTGTAGAATCCGAAGACTCGGATGAAGAAGTTGCCCTTCTGGTTCGTAGGTTTAGAAGAGTGCAATTAGAAACTAATCTCTAGTAAAGAATTAAAAAAACTCATCCAAAGAAAGAAAAGGGTGAAAATTTTTATTGATGTGGTCAATCAGATAACTTTATTACATGATTTTCATATCAAAGATATGCAAAAACAGGATAAGAAAGTCTCCTCTCAAAAAAAGAAAGCTTTCAATGCATAAGTAACCACTTGGGATGATCTTTTTTCCAAATCGTAAGGTGAAAATGATGAAGACAGGGATGCTGTATTTGTTACCATAATCGATAATCAAGAAAAGCAACACACTTGTCTTATGGCAATTGAAGATGATCTTGATGTACATTGTACATCTTCAAATTTTGATTTACACGATGAATTAGAAGATTTGGAAGATGATTTCAGAGAACTAGATTTGAAACATAAAAATCTAAAGACAAAGTTTATGAAAAGCATCTTAGAAAACAAAACCTTACATGAAAAGAATATTTTGATTTATCACGGACATGACCTTATAATTACCATGCATACGACCGTATAACTAGAGAATATGGAAACCAAGGAGGAGGGCAATAGGCTAAGATCAGATTTACAAAGATTGACTAATTGTAAAGATAATCTTGACAAATTTCTTAGAAAACAAAAGTCCAAAATAACTAAGCTGGCTTAGAATTTGATTCACATTCCAAAGTTGAAGCTATAAACAATGTTTCAATTGTTGAACTTAGACCATTACCATCAAAGAAAAATATAGGGAAGAGCTTATTTCAAAAGTTTCACTACCTTATAAGTTCAAGAACACACAACCAGAGTATCTACCTACTTGTTTCTATTGCAACAAAAAAGGACATTTAATTAGTGTGTGTATTGTTAGACATGTTGGCATATATAAGTGGAAGCCTGAAGATGGAAGAATTAACCCAAAAGGATCAAATGATAAAAGGGTACCAATGTATTGACCATTTGGTGTTGTAGATACTCATGTAAAATGGAATGAGGCAATCAAACGACATATGGACGATGGATGTGATAGGAGGCAAAAACATGTTTACCAAGCTCAAGATCCAAGATGGTAGAATAGTTCACTTTAGGAATTGAAGGGCCAAAATTGTTAGACATGGAAGAATTGATAACTATTCTTTTGCTATTAGTAGTGTACTACATGAAGAAGGGTTCAAGTACAAGTTGATAAGTGTTAGCCAACTATGTGATGCTAATTTTTAAGTTGAATTTGTGAAAAGGAATATGTATTGTGAAATAGAATGGTGTGATTGCTTTTGAAGATTTGAGGAAAACTGATGGTTACCATTAGTTCACATAATTCAATTTCTCAAAATGTTTTATGCCTATTTGCTTAAAATTTTTTGACTCAGCTATGCATAGATAACTTGGACATATTAGCTAAAAAAACTTCAAAGAGATTTGCTAAAATAAAAAAAGTCAAGGTGTTCTAAAATTGAACTTCGAAAAACATGGCTTATGTGATATTAGTCAAAAGACAAAGCTTATTAAGTCAATCTTTAAGCTAAAAAAGAAATCTCTACGACCAAACCTTTACAATTGATTCACATTGATTTTTACGGACATATTAGTACGACATATCTAAGGATTTGTGGTAGCATATGGCATTTTTAGATTTACTTGTGTTATGTTATTAGCTTAAAATTATGATGCATGCCAATAGTTCATTAAGCTTTCTGAGAGATTGGAAAACTTGAAAGAAGACACTATCAAGAAATTTAGAAGTGATAGAGGTGGAGAGTTTGATGGTGGGTTCGAAAACTCTTGTATATCCAAAGGGTATGAACGCAATTCTCTGCTACTAAAACTCCTCAACAAGATAGGGTATATGAAAGAAAGAATAAAACACTTCAAGAAATGAGTAAAGCTTCGCTAAATGAGTTTGAATTTCTTGAGTTCTTTTAGGACAAACCGGTCAATTCCGCTTTCTATGTGACAAATAAAGTTTACGCGAGGTCAACTCTCAAAAAAGGCTTTTTATGAACTTTGGAAAGGAGGAATACCCAATATTAGGTATTTCAAGATTTTTGGTTATAAGTGTTTCATACTTAACACCAAAGACAGCTTATATAAATTCGATTTTAAAATGGATTAAGGAATCTTTGTGAGATATGGAAACAATAGCAAGTCATTTAAAGAATATAATAAAAAGAGTATGATAGTTGAAGAGTGTATTCACATTAAGTTTAGTGAATCAATTGATGATAAGCCAAAACTTAATGATGTCGAAGAAAATAAAACAATTTAAATAATGTTAGACCGTGCACCTGCAATAAAAAGCACTAGAGGGGTGAATAGTGGTTAGCAGAAATTACACTACTACCCTTGATTAAAATCCTTTTAGAAAATAGAATCTGAGACCACCTCAGATTCAGAGCTCGTTTCTGAAAAATTCACAAATCAATTTACACAACTCCAAAAACTATAAAAATTTCTTGAACTTAACTTCAATGTCTAGAAAATTGTCTATCCAAAAATCAGATAAGAATAAGATCGTTTGACCCTTCAAACAAAAAAAAGGATTTAGATGGTCAATCTGGACAGAATTAGACAGAATATTGCTGAAATTGAAAAACGTGTTTCTCTTTGAATACTTAGCCAAAAAGATTGATCTTTATGTCAAAACACTCCTTAGGATGTGTAGTTTGTGTTTCAAAAAGGCACTGATCTTAAACAATTCTTGATTAAAACAGAATTCAAGTTTTCTCAAAACTGGTCAAGTTGCAGCTAGATTGGAGCAGTTATCTTGCAACGACTGAAAGACTAACTTTCCCTTGCTTAAATCAATTGATTCTTCTTGCAAATGAAAGCTTAGAGTCTTAAGTATAACTCCATCAAAAATCACGAATTTTGAAAGTGTTTAGCTATTTGTTTTCAAAATGTGATAAATTGTGTGAAATCTGCATTGCAAAACAGGCACAAAAAAGAAAAATTTAAAGAAGACAAGAACACCAAGGATTTATCATGATTCGGTCAATGTGACCTACTCCACTCCAAAGGAACATGTTTTCTTGGATTTCACTATGGTATGAACCAAATTACAACAAGAACCAAGCTTGATCCTTGGGTTAAACACCAACCCTATTCAAGACTTAGATGAACACATCTATGCAATTCTTGGTTGCAACACCTCTATCACCTATTGATGTAGCCTTATAGATTTGGCTAATCAATCTTACAAATGAGTCACAAGAGACTTGTAGCTCTACAAAAAATATCACATGAACACCTCAGCTACAAAGAATGAAACAAGAATGAAGAGAAGAAGATAGCAAGACAATTCAACTTTTGCTTTTCAAGTGTGTTCTTCTTCTTCACCTTTGCCTCCTATTTATAGTGTGAAATGACTCTTGAAGATAAGAAGTCTTATGTGTCACCATCTTCATCATCAATACTTAAGTGTCTTCACATCATTGGTTGACCACATATACACCTTGTACACTTGGAAAAATGAAGCAACACAATTGGTCAACCTTTGAAATACATTTGGCCGAATTTGTTGTCTCCAAAAATGACTTGGAATTTGCTTGAAAAGTAGAGATAATACTAAGGGATAATATCACCAACAAAATCTCAACTCCTTGGCAAGATAATAGGCATGTGATGGCTGAATGTTTTGAACAATTCAGCCCTTCTTTATCATGTAGCCGTTGGCTACTAATTCAAATGCGCTTCTTTTTGGTTGGTTCACTTGTCACCAAGTCATAAAATGAGTACACCATCATTTCCACATGTATATACATGTTTTTGAGGCTGTATATATGTATATCAACTCAGATTGTTGAAGGAAAAATCAACAAATAATAGTTGACATTGTCAACATATAACGCCAAAATTCCCACTTTTTCTCCTTGTATGTTGTGATCAATTTAACACCTTTAACACCTTTAAATTCTATGAAAAATGATGATTAATATCCTCCAATAACATATAGAAGAAGGTCTTCAAGAAAAAGATAGAATGTGACATCACAAATTGTATAGAATGTGACATCACAATTTGTCACATATCCCGCTACTGTCGATAATATCATCATTTGAGAGAAATAATAGAAAACCACCAAATAATCTTGTTTGTTAATATGCATTTCATGAACTCTTCCTTGAGATTTTTTATATTTGAAATTGAGTTTTCAAAGTCATCATGTAAATCTCCTAATTCATCTTAAATTATAGTTTGAAGAAGTAGAATGCATAACAAAATCATCTTTGATTGCCATAAGACAAGTGTGTTGTTTTCTGTGATCATTGATTAAAGCAAAAACTCCAATATCCTTGTCTTTGTCATCTCCATCTTTCGATTCGGAAATAAGATCATCTCTAATGGTCCCTTCTGTATCGAAAGATTTCTTCTTCTGAGAAAAGACATTCTTGTCTTGCTTTTGTGGCTCTTTGAACTGGTAATCTGTAATGAATTGATACGCTCGACTATACCCATAGCATTATCACCCTTTTCTTTGCCTTTGGGTGAACTTTTGAAAAACTTCTTTTCTTGGGATTTGTTTCTCGTTTCCACTCTAATAAACTTCCCAACTAGAAGTGCAGGTTCATCATCTGAATCTTCAGACTCTATATACATCTCCTTGTGTGAGACTTATTGAGGCTTAACAGGTCCAACCTATTTTTCTCACCAACTAAGGTTTCATGTGTCGAGAGCTTTTTGCAAAGTTCATCTAGAGAAAGAGTCTTGGTGTTACTGGACTTAGGTGTTGGTCGTCACTTTTAGTGTATATTCTCTTAGCAAAGAGGTGATTAATTTTTTTATAAGATCTTCATGTCATATTTTCTTGTCAAGAATGGAAAGTTATTTTATTATTTGAGTTTAGCCACACTCAGTACCAAACATTTCATACCCCTTCATGAACATTAGCTTTTTGGCCATTTTCACTTGGTCGGTCCTTTTGCGGATATCTCTAGCCTTTTCCATTCTTCATGAGCAGCTTCAAGACCTTGAACTCTAACAACCTCGGTCGTGGTTATCTGAAAGAATATCAAATGTCTTTCCATTGATAGCAAACTTGAGCATTTCTTAATCGATGTAATTATCGTCATCCTTGGATATTGTTTCACCTATTGAGTTTGCAATCATAGGAACTTTGATTTCTTTGGCAAACCCTCTCCATATGTCAAAACTACAATCTTTAAAATGATTCATCATTCGAAACTTCCATGAAGAATAGTTTTGAGCATCAAATATAGGAACCTTACTGTTTGGTGCTGTGAATATAGTTGATGTTTAGAGATTTGAGCTAGAAGAGGTTGAAACTGTCATTGCCATTTTTTCAATGATCTTTCATCTTGCTGCTTGCAAAAATTGGCAAAGCAATCAATGCTAGGCTCTGATACCAATTGCTAAGTCTCTATCAATCACTTTAGAGGGGAGATGAATAGAATGTTAGACAATTTTTGGGTTTTTCTCACACCAACTCTGTATGCTTGTCAAAATAAGACAAAGCAGATGCGAAATAATGAATTTGTGACATAGAAATTAGAGTGGTTTGAATCTCCTCAATTCTACTCTATCACTTTGTTTCCAAAGTGAATTTTCAACAACTTTGTCATTACCTTCAAGAAAGAACAACAACAACAATTACTACTGCAGTGACTACTGCAACAACTTGTGCAACATCAACGACTACAACAACTGCAAGCAAAAGTCTATGAGCTTTCCTGCTTGTTTCTTCACATTTTTAACAAATTTTGACCTAAGAACTTTCGTCAAATGGGTTTTGGAGAAGAAATGAATGAATCTTTCAAAAAAGTCTAAATCACAAGCAAGCAATAAAATATGTTTAGTTCCTCTCATTTTATACTTCAATACTCTAACAATACAACAATAAACAAGAAGCAACAAGAGCTTAATGAGCTTTAAGCATTTTTGCACTTTGGAAGCTTTTTTATATCAATGGATGATAAAGCTTGAAGAGAATGAAAGTATTTAGTTTCCTCATTTGTGCTTCTAAAATACATAAAAGAGGTAAATCTCATTTTGTAGCCTCTATGAAAGTCTCACACTTGATTAATCGCTTTGAAGAAGTCCAACATATTTTTAACCATCCTATTCTTTGATTTTTTGAATCATTGCCACCCTAGAAGAGCTCAGATAATTGTACAATAGTCGAAACAACATTGTAGAAGTTAGTAATAAAGTCACAATCAATCCAGGTACTCAGTTTAATGATCGATGTCATTTTTTTTATTTTCTGGCATTTTTATTTAGTAACATTGATCGCTCTATGTTAAAGATCGACTTTGGACAGTGTACTCCAATTTTGCTCATTTCGTGCATAGATCTACCGGCATTTCTATTTTAGAGATCGATTTATATATTGATCAATTGATGTTACTATTTCAAGCTCGATGTTCTGTTTTAACTTATAACTCTACATAGAGATCAGCGTTGGAGAGTTTACTTCTAATTTTGCGCATTTCACACTTAGTCGATCGGTCTATTTTTTGTGATTGATAAATACATAGATCGATTCACATAGAGATCCATGCATACTTTGATCTCTGTTTTAGAGATCTAGGTAGATATTGACGTCAAATTCTTCCTCATTTAAGCCTTTATCATTTTCTAAGTATAAATCAATCTTGTCTATTCTTTTCCAAACGTCTTTGAAGTTCATCAAAACACCATGCTCCATGATGTATATGTATGTCAGTGTGTATACATATACATGTGTGTGTGTGTGTGTATATATATATGTATATGTATATATAGACACATACACACATACATATGTGTATATATACATATATATAGATATCTGTGTGTGTCTGTGTATGTATATACACATACATATGTACACACGCACACACACTTATATCTATATATATATATGTGTGTGTGTATGTGTGTGTTTGTGTGTTTATGTCTACATCAATTTACATATGTGTTTAGACGTAATTACTCTTAGAGCCATGCTAATTCAAAATTTCAACTTCTAAACCTCATGTGTTTTTGGCCTAACTTGTAAATGAGAATTTTCGGACAAAGTTAAGAAAATTATATGTTAAACAACAGGGAGTGGAAATATGGTAATTTTTAGCAACTTTAACCTAAAATTTTTGTTTCGAATGTTAAATTTTTGTTTCTAATTTAGTCTAAAAATAGAGTGTATAAAGGCCTCGTTTTAAACAAGAGAGGTCTAGGAATAATTATGCCAAAACACAAGAGGGATAAAGGTAGTTATCCTTTTAATAATCCAGCCTTCTATATATAATGTTATAATAATATTGTAATAAAATAAACTTACTTATTTCTTTTTCTCTAAATATTTTATTCATACTGATCAAATTATATAAACAAATTCAAGAAGAAACCAATCACAGGACTGAAATATTGTTGAATATTGACAAAATAGACATGTATTTTGCCAATTTACATATTCAGAGCACTAAACGGTAGAAAAGATTATGTGATTAAATTTTTGATGCGTGAAATTTTTCCTATTTGACATTTATGAAAGAAACATTACTCTCTAAGATCTGTTCGGTAGAATGTCCTCAAAGACAAATGGGAACAGCGGAACAATACAACAAGACTTTGTATATATGGAAGCATCTTAAGTATTCTATGGTTAGATGAGAGAAAACAAATCAAAAGCTAGACCCAAATGCCAAATATTCTTTTAAACCATTGGTCACTTGACTAGCTAATTCCATCTGCCAATTAACTAGCTATAATCGATATTATCAATCATGCACATATACTTAACGATCGTGCAATTCCATTTGTCCATTAACTAGCTGGGCTGCAAACATATTCAACGGATTCTTGGGGTAATGACGTCTAACCATTTTCTTTTTGTTTTGTGTCTAATCTGATATCTTTTGTTTTCTTCCAGGGAAAAATGTGCTGTCAGTTTACCTTTTCTTTTAATACAGAATGCAATGGGAATACTAATGAAGCTTGTTCTTTCATATTGTTGGTTAACGTGATACCTGCAACCTGAGATAAACGTGATTTGAGAAATAAGTGGTGGATAAGAGTATAATGAGTACAATATATGCAAACACATATATACACAGACATATCTACATATATATATATGTGTGCGTATATATATATATAGATATATATATAAATTATATATATACACACACATATCTATGTGTATGTATATATATACATGAAGATATACATGGACACATGCATGCATATATGCACGCACATACATATGCATATTGTCTATGCATGTGTGTTCGCATGCTGCATATACGCATACATATATGTATATATATAGATAAAAGCAATAAACACATAAGAAAGTCACAAATGTGAGAAAGAGCTCGTATATTCAAATGGGAAGAAGACTACATACTTATACAAGTAAAGTCCAAGGGCTAGTTGGCCTGCTGAGGATGTCAGCCTTAACGGCTATTTGATGGTTAAAAAACCAGTGTGTAAAACGCCTAATTTATCATCAATCTGTTGATCATTGTCTAGCCTAATGATTAAGGAATACAATTACATAATTATGTCCTAAGTATGTATAGTTAGCAGTAAGAAATTAGACCTAATATAAGTGTTTGACGTAATTATCAATCTGCTCTACGAAATGTCTCAATGAGGGCGTTGAGCTGGTTCTTCTTCATCACCTGATTCAACTAGCCAGTTTGTTCACTTATTGATTCTTCAGTATAATAACCATGTACTCCAATACTCTCCCTCAAGATAGAGTTATAGATATCGATACAACCTAGCTTGCTTAGTAGTGTCTTGAAGATGTTTACATTTACTGGCTTTGTAAGAATATCAGCCACTTGATCCCTGTACCTGATGTAGTGTAGCTTCAGAGTTTTTCCTTCAATTTTTTCTAGATGAAGTGCCAATCAATCTCAATGTGCTTTGATTTGTCATGTTGTACTGGAGTTTTTGTCATTTTATAGCAGATATGTTATCACAATGCATTTCCACAGGTAGCTGCACTTCCAACTTCAAGTCATTCATCGCCCTGTTAAGCCAGATTCATTCACATACACCAAGTGATAGTGCATGTAATTCAGCTTCAACACTGCTTCTAGATACAATATGATGCTTCTTTCTTTTTCATGTAATCAGATTACCCCATAAATAAGAGGTATAGCGTGAGGTGGATCTCATATCTGACTTACACCCCGCCCAGTCAGCATCTGTGAAGATCTTGATGCTCTTGTCTTGGGACTTCTTGAAGAAAAGTCCCTGTGCAAGAGTAGTTTTCAAGTATCTGAGGATTTTTAATGCATAATTATAATGTTCAATTGTAGGATCATCCATATATTGGCTGATGAAACTTACTCCATACCATATATCAGGTCTAGTGTGAGATAAGTAAATCAGTTTACCTGTTAGTATCTGATACCTTAGCTTATCTGTTTTTTGTGTATTGCATACCTTCTTTGGCTTATGTCCAGGCTGCACTGGAGTATTTGCAGGCTTGCAATTGATCATGTTTGTGTCATGCAGGAGATCAATAATATACTTTATCTGAGACAAACATAAACCATGGGAAGACCTAGATACTTCCATGTCAAGAAAGTATCTAAGCTGACCCAAATCCTTAACTTTAAATGATTTAGCTAACTTCTGTTTTATATCAGTGATTCCATTATAATGATTGCCAGCTAAAATAATGTCATCTACATAGATTAGGATGATAATAATATGTTTAGAATCAATATGCTTAGTAAACAAGATATGATCACCATGACTCTAGATGAAACCAAGGGACGTAATAATGGTATTAAATCTTCTAAACCAGGATCTAGGGGCTTGCTTTAGTCCATAAAGGGATACTTTGTTTTTATTTGACTTAGTGATAAATCCAGGTAGAATATGCATATGTACCGCCTCCTCTAAATCTTCATTTAGGAATGCATTCTTAATGTCAAGTTGAAATAATGGCCAGTCCAGGTTAACAGCAATGGTAAGCAGAATTCTTACAGTATTCAACTTTGGTACAGGTGCAAAGCTTTCTCCATAGTCTATTCAAATGGTTTGGGTGAAGCCTCTCGCCACCAATCTTGCCTTGAATCTGTTAATTGAGCCATCAGAGTTATACTTCAGAAAAAATCCATTATGAATATAATTGTTAAGGGGATACAGTTTTTTCACACATGTCCTAACTCCGTTTCTTAGAGCAATAGGCCTATTATTTACGGTAGATACTTTCCTGTAAGAAGATGTGGCCTCATTACTTTCATTTGTTTTTCTGGGAGATGCTGTAGATTGATCATTTGAATAGGTTGATTCCTTTGGAGTCAAGAGTTGTTCTCCCCGTCAGTTGGAAATTCAGTCTCTTTGACAGGCTCTGGTCTAGTTATATCAATGACACTCCAAAGGTTATTTTCTGATTCATGCTCTGTTTCAGGCGTAATGGAGCTATTGTAAGACTTTGATTCATCAAATAATACATCCAATAAGATATACATTTTTCTAGATCCATGTTAGTGGCATTTGTATCCTTTCTGGGAATTAGAATACCCAAGAAAGATGTATTTTTCTGATCTCATGTCAAGTTTGCTCCTGAACTTCTCAGGAATGTGTCTGTACACAACACATGCAAATACCTTCATAGGTATCTTAGAGAACAGCTTTGCATCAGAATATGACTGTGATAGAGCATACTTAGGAGATTCAATATTAAGGACCTTAGAAAGCATTCTATTAATAAGGCGAGTGGCAGTAAGCACACCTTCACCCTAATAATGTTTAGGAACCTTCATTGACATCATGACTGCTCTTATTACTTCAAGGAGATGTCTATTTTTCCTTTCTGCCACTCTATTTTGCTATGGAGTATAAGTGCAGGAGGTTTGATGAAGGATTCCTTTACTTCCCAGATACTATTTTACTGATTTTTCAAGGTACTCTACTTAATTATCTGTTCTTAGGATTTTAAATGTAAGTGTTGAACTGATTTTTAATTATGAAAATGAATCTCTTAATTATATCATCACTTCATATTTATGTTTCATTAAAAACACCCAGGTCACTCTGGAGTGGTCATCTACAAACGTGATGAACTGCTTACTTCCATTTATGTTGGCAACCTTTGAAGGCCCCCAAACATCTGAGTGAAACAGACTGAAAGGAGAGCTCCTTTTATAGACTTTTGCAGGAAAATTGGTTCTACAGCTTTTGGCAAATTGACACTCTTCACAAAATAAATATCTTTGATTAATATTGGCAAACAAGGCTGGCATAAGTCTTCTAAGATACAAGAATTTAGGATGTCCTAATCTCTTATCCCATAGCAAAATACTCTCTGTGTTCCTAATAGTTGTCATACATGACCCTATACTAGTTTGACTATTGAAAGGACTTGGTTCTTCTGCCTGAAGAAGGAAAAGTCCATTGACCATGTTAGTATAGGACCTGTAAGGTACCACTAGAAAGGGGGGTTGAATAGTGGGTGCGGAAAATTTGATTTTTAAAATATTTTAACTCAAAAACCCAACTTCTGAAAACAGTTTCTGTTTTCAGATTCTGATTTGAAACGTTTGAAAGGCTAGGTTACAAACCTTCAAAAATTATGAAATTTGGAGAGACTCTACTCCTTGATGTTATGAGTATCTCCTAAAAATTTCAGATCAAAATTCAACCTCTAACCCTTTGAATAATTCTTTATGGTCAGATTGCACCAAATCTGCTAGAAACAGTAGTCTGATTTGAAAATTTATTTTGATTAATCCGTAACTCTAAATGGTCTGAAAATAAAATTATAAACCCCTTAATATATGTATTTTAATGGGCTGAAATTGTTTTGAAAAATGCCTTTGTGAAGTATGTCAAATGCATTCAAGTTCTCAACCTTTGCAAGTCTAAAAAATCAGATTGAACTAGTCTCAGAACTATTAACGTTTGATTGACTTATACTTATTCAAACGGGTTGAAACTTGTGTCAAATGAAATTTACGAGGTGTGGCTATGTTTCTGAAAACTTTTACAATTTTTAAAATTCGTTTACTATTTTTAAGATTGCGACGAAATGGATGCAGAATGCTAGAAACTGAAAGTACTGTGCAGTAAAGTAAAGAACACAAGAAATTTTATACTAGTTCGGTCAAATCAACCTAGTCCAGTCTTCGAGGACACCTTCTTCGGTTATAACTAAACAAAACTAACACCTTACTACAAGGTTTGCTGGAGTTACACACCAACTCCAACCCTTTACACACGTTACAAGCAATCACAAGATCACGAACACCACCACCGAATGGATAAAGGTTCGATCACACTTTGATCAACCTTTTACAACAATGATGCGTGTATGGTGGTATGATCAAAGCATAATGTAGAAGAAGAGAGTAGAGAGTCTTTTTGCGCTTTGGAAATTATGAGACTTGTCTTGCATTTTTTTGGCTCTCTTCTCTTCCTTTTATTTGGTCTTGGCCGCCCCCTAGGGCTTCTCTTCCATCTTGAGAATTATCTTTTAAGTCCTTAGAAGATTGCCTTGTGTAGATATGACACCATCTTGCTTACTTGGCACAACTTGATCGGATAGTTGCCTTGGCTTTGCTTACTTGGCACTCCTTGATTGGATGAGTCTTGTCATCATTTACTGGCTGTAAAAATTTGAGAATAAAATGAAAAACATGTGCCAAATAAAATTTAAAACATTAACAAATATTCTACAATCATTCCTTTCAAATTTGGGAAGCAAATTAGTCTCCATTCAAGACCAAGAATCGGCCATACCATAGTCTCACATGCTGAATTTTCAGCATTTGTTTCATTTGCTAAAAGATTTGAAATGTTACCTTGTGTAGCACCCTCCATTATGTCACTAACCTTGTGTGGCTTATTCTCCACCAATCAAGATGCCAACTAAGCTCCACATAAGCTCCACAAAGCTGAGGTAGGCGTGCATGATATCTTGGACATGTGCTGAATTTTACTTTTGTAAACTTTGTCAAATATTGCACAATAATTATACACATGTGGTATATTTCAATCAGCCCTAATTTGAATGTTAT
Organism: Eustoma russellianum; assembly: GCA_036186865.1. NCBI lineage: Eukaryota > Viridiplantae > Streptophyta > Magnoliopsida > Gentianales > Gentianaceae > Eustoma > Eustoma russellianum. Next base: position 26,716,726 of record AP025043.1, on the reverse strand, counting down.
AGTACACTTTAATATGTCTTGAATATGTAAAAAGTGTCTAGATACATGTTACATGTCAGGCCAAAAAGTTCCATGTGTAGTGTTCGTAGAAAACCGAATTTTCGACTTTGTCGATTACGCGCTTTTCTCCGATTAAATTTAAAGTTTTTGCACATGTTACATATGTTATGTCACACATAATATACATAAAATAAATTAAATATTCAGCTCATTAGGGCTGAGATATAGGCGCCCATATGTGACAAAATAGGTTGAATTGAAATCTCAACAATTTGGTCTTAATTGGGGGTGATTTGTGTCTGCCAACATGGAATGATTTCATGGCTGAGTATAACATGTGAGCCAAGAAATTTGTGGCCATTTTTGAGGTATAGGGGCTGGCCATCTATATATGGCAAGTACATGACACGTTAGCGAAGTTTCGGTAGTCACCCGATACGACAATTTTTGGTTTATAACCTTGTAATGTATCGTAATAATTTTGTCATCACCATGAATTATATCATATGATATAAGACCTGAATATACTCATAAATATGAGGTAAGTATAGTGGTGTGGCGTTGACGTATGTTTGTAATATATGTAACGTGTCGGTAGTACGTCGGAATATATGTGTATTGTGCCTTTTTTTAAAAAAATCTGAATATATATATATATAGTATAAACATGTGAATGGAGTGTGAGGAAACTTTCCATTTCCATGTTTGTTGTCATCATGCCTTCTCCAAATATATCTCCATTTAATGAACTATTTAGTTCATTTAACTAAGTACTTCACTTAATGGACTAGTTCAGTTCATTAATGGTGGCACCTGAAAATAGTTCAAACACAAAAAATGTTTGCCATTTGATGTAAGCTTTAAAGATTCATGGATTGTTAGTACGGCAACATTATATATAAAGTATATAAGGCAAGTTTGTCGCAAAAAAGTGTCAAGTAATAAATTGTGTCATGCATTTCTTAAACATGAGTTATTTAAAGCATGTATTTTGTGAATCAATCAAACTCTTTTTCTAAATAATCCCTCTTTTGATGATTTACAAAATAACCTTATTTCATGATTTAAATTTAACCGCTCCTCCTCCAATCGTGCACAAATTCAAATTTTGAACTTTAAATTCTCTCCCCTTTTATTTTTGCAATCAATCACTTTCTCTCCCCCTTAGATCATGCACTCTCTTTCCCACTTTATTTTGGAAATAAAATCAAAAGTTCATGTAAGAAAGAAATAGCAATTCGTATAACAACAAAAATCATGCATTTAAAGTGTATTGTGCAATAATATCAAAAGTACGTTCTTAAGGGTTATTTATTCAACCCTTTGCAAATGTCCCTTTTGGTACCCAAATTCGGGTGACCTTTCTAGGTCTTCCAAAAGGTGAGAAAAGGGATGAAGACGCAATATAATATATGTTAGGGGCAAATGTGTTTGACCTTTGGCCGACAATCCCATCTTGCACATAGTATGATCTTTGCTTTTGATATGCCTTTGTGTTAGTGTGCATAGTGAGTGATCTAAATGCAATTTTTTTGTATGATCTTTGTGTATGTATCAATAGTTTTTTTTCATATCTATATGGCAAATAATTATATCTCGTATGATATGAAGAAGAAGCATGATGAGATGACATAGCGAGGGATCTAGGCGTCAGCTTAGGCGCCACATATATCTTAGACACATCTATTTTCTTAGACAAAATGAATATTGTTGATTTTTTTAGTGTCTCATTTTTCTCAACATGTCCTAATCTAGTTTTGTCGTTATCATGCTTTTTTGAAGAAATGATACGACTAGCATGTTTGTACCTGTGTCAAATTGTTTCACCATTTTTTCAAGATCTATATTCATTGATTTCAAATTTGAAATCCCGAATTTCATTTCATTATTTTGTGTCGTTAATGATGAGATCTCTAATTTTAATGCATTGATGGTGCAAGACGACTCTTCTTTTGAATCATTTAATTGAGAAACGGGGTTCGTGTTAGAAGATTCTAACAACTTCCTATCTTCAATTAATCGTTTCTTTTCTTTTGCAAGAGTCTTTGTGAATTTATGCAATTATAAATATTGACTAAACAAATCATCATAAGAAGGTTCAAAATCAGAGTCCGAAGATACCTCGTTTGATGCCTTAAATGTAAAGCATACCTGTGCCATTTGTTCTTCCGTATCGTCAGTCTCAGAGTCGGATGAATCACTCCAAGTGGAGGCTTTGAAGGCTCTTCTCCTTTGTTTAGGTTCTAAGACGAGTCTAGTTTTGATCCGATCCTTGTCAAGGTGTTTGTTCGTTTGTTTGTCCTTGTTAGGGCAATCATATGACAAGTGTCCAAGTTTTCCACATTCATCACACTTTATTTGCTCATTATTTTTATATCTATGGTTCTTAGATGAAGTAGGATTGTGTTTGTTTTTAATTGAATTTCTCATGATCTTTCTTAATCTTCTGGCTATCGTGATTAGATCTTCATCATCGGAATCTATGTCACTACCGTCTACGCGATTATAAAAAGTGGAGACGTATTCATTTGATTTAAACGCTATACCCTTATCTTGTTTAGAAGTAGATTCGGAATTTCTTAAAGTGAGTTTGTTTTCATATACCTTTAATGATCCAATCAATTCCTCCATTTTTATCGATTTAGTATCTTTACTTTCTTCGATTGCAGTGACTTTTGAATCCCATTCGGATGGGAGACTCCTTAACACCAACCTTTTCCTGTGTAGAAAAAGCTTTGCCAAGAGACTCAAGAGAATTGTAGATGTTAGTCAATCGTAAGTCCATATTAACGATAGATTCATTTGACAATCATTTAAAAGACTCAAGTGTGGACATAAGCATATTAATCTTAGACTCCTTTACTTGGCTAGTCCCTTCATGTTTCATCTCAAGAATTCTCCACATTTATTGGGCACTAGAGCAATTAGATACGTAACTAGATTCACTTTTTCTTAGCCCATTTAAAAATAATTGCATGGCTCTAGCATTCATGCTTAGTCTCTTTTTTTGTCATCACTAGTGTATTCTTGTTTTGGTTTTATAATTTCTAGTGTGACTCCATCAACAGTAGATAACTTAGATGGTTGCTATCTCACTAAGATCGTTGGATCTCCTTGTTGTGAGTGTGCATCCGCTCTGATACCACTTGTAGGACTTGTAAGGCACCACTAGAAGAAGGGGTTGAATAGTGGGTGCGGAAAATTTGGTTTTTAAAATATTTTAACCCAAAAACCCAACTTCTGAAAACAGTTTCTTTTTTCAGATTCTCATTTGAAACATTTGGAAGACTAGGTTACAGACCTTCAATATTTCTAAAATTTGGAGAGATTCTACTCTTTGATGTTCTCAGTATTCCCTAAAAATTTCACATCAAAATTCAACCTCTAACCCTTTGAAAAATCGTTTGTGGTCAGAATGCTCAAATCTGCCAGAAAAAGTAGTCTGATTTGAAAATTTTATTCCGATTAATCTGTAACTTCAAATGGTATGAAAAATAAATGAAGAACTCCTTAATATATGCATTTTAATGGGTTGAAACAGTTTTGAAAAATTTCTTTGGGAAGTAAGTCAAATACGTTCAAGTTCTCAACCTTTGCAAGTCTGAAAATCAGATTGCACTAGTCTCAGAACTATTAACGTTTGATTGACTTATACTAATCCAAATGGGTTGAAACTTATGCCAAATGAAACTTAAGAGGTGTGGCTATGTTTCTGCAAAATTTTACAATTTTTGAAATTTGTTTACTATTTTTAAGATTGCGATGAAATAGATGCAGAATGCTAGAAACTGAAAGTATTGTGCAGTAAAGTAAAGAACACAAGGAATTTTATACTTGTTCGGTTAAATCAACCTACTCCAGTCTTCAAAGACACCTTCCTCGATTATCACTAAACAAAATCAACACCTTACTAAAAGGGTTGCTAGAGTTACACACCAACTCCAACCTTTTACACACGTTACAAGCAATCACAAGATCACAAACACCACCACCGAACGGATGAAGGTTTGATCACACCTTGATCAACCTTTTACAACAATGATGCATGTATGGTGGTATGAACAAAGCCTATTCAATATGTTTGAATATGAGTACAATAGGCTTGAGAGAGAAGGAGAATAAGAAAGAAATGTAGAGAAGAGAGTAGAGAGTCTTTTTGCACTTTGGAAATTATGAGACTTGTCTTGCATTTTTTGGCTCTCTTCTCTTCCTTTTATTTCGTCTTGGCCGCCCCCTGGGGCTTCTCTTCCATCTTGAAAATTTTCTTTTAAGTCCTTGGAAGAATACCTTGTGTAGATGTGACATCATCTTGCTTACTTGGCACAACTTGATTGGGTAGTTGTCTTGGCTTTGCTTACTTGGCACTCCTTGATTGGATAAGTCTTGTCATCATTTAGTGATTGTAAAAAATCTGAGAATAAAATGAAAAACATGTGCCAAATAAAGTTCAAAACATTGCCAAATATTCTACAATCATTCCCTTCAAATTTGGGAAGCAAAATTTGTCTACATTCAAGACCTAGAATTCGGCCATACCATAGTCTCACATGCTGAATTTTCAGCATGTGTTTCATTTGCTAAAAGATTTGAAATGTTACCTTGTGTAGCTTCTCCATTATGTCACTAACCTTGTGTGACTTATTCTCCATCAATCAAGATGCCAACTAAGCTCCAGAAAGTTGTGGTAGGTGTGTATGATATCTTGGACATGTGTTGACTTTTACTTTTATAAACTTTGTCAAATATTGCACAATAATTATACACATATGGTATATTTCAATCAGCCCTAATTTGAATATTCTAGTATACTTTAATATGTCTTGAATATGTAAAAAGTGTCTAGATACATGTTACATGTCAGGCCAAAAACGTTCCATGTGTTGTGTTCGTGGAAAACTGAATTTTCGACTTTTGTCGATTACGCAATTTTTCTTTGTTTTTAAATTCAAACTTTTTGCACATTTTATATATATATTATGTCACAGATAATAAACATAAAAGAAATTAAATATTCAGCTCATAAGGGCTGAGACATAGGTGCCCGCCCACATGTGACAAAATAGGTTGAATTTGAAATCTCCACAATTTGGCCTTAATTGGGGGTGATTTGTGTGTGCCAACATGGAATGATTTCATGGCTGAGTATACCATGTGAGCCAAGAAATTTGTGGTGATTTTTGAAGTATAGGGGCTGGCCATCTATATATGGCAAGTACACGACACGTTAGGGAAGTTTTGGTAGTCACCCCATACGACAATTTTTGGTTTATAACTTTGTAACGTGTCATAATAATTTTTTCATCACCATGACTTATATTATATGATTGAAGACCTGAATATACTCATAAATATGAGGTATGTATAGTGGTGTGCGTTGACGTACGTTTGTAATATATGTAACGTGTCGGTAGTATGTCGGAATATGTGTATTGTACCTTTTTTTAAAAAATTTGAATATATATATATATTATATATAAAAACGTGTGAATGGAGTGTGAGGAAACTTTCCATTTGCATGTTTGTTGCTATCATGCCTTCTCCAAATATATCTCCATTTAATGAACTACTTAGTTCATTTAACTAAGTACTTCACTTAATGAACTAGTTTAGTTTATTAATGGTGGCACCTAAAAATAGTTCAAATACAAAAAATGTTTGCCATTTGATGTAAGATTTAAAGCTTCATGGCTTGTTAGTATGGCAACATTATATATAAAGTATATAAGGCAAGTTTGTCGCAAAAACGTGTCAAGTAATAAATCGTGTCATGCATTTCTTAAACACTCGTTATTTAAATCATGTATTTTGTCAATCACTCAAACTCTTTTTCTCAACAGTTAGCACTGCCAATCTTCTTATTGGAGAAGATTTCCTAAAAATAACATATAGAAGGTGAGAACCTTACTTTACAATTATTATCTTTAGCAATTTGACCCACAGAAATTGATTGAAACAAAGTTCAAGAATAAACATAACATTTCTTAGTTTTAAAGTGTCTATTAACTGAATGTTTCCACTGCCAAGAATACTAATCCCAATCCCCTTGGTAAGTGATATGAAGTCAGTTAGTTTATGTTTATTCCAAGTCATGTGGTGTGTGGCACCAGAATCTGCTATGCATATAGAGAGAAGTTTAGAAGGAGTACCATAACTAGCCATTGTTGCTTGGATGGACTCCTGATTTATCTCAGGGGGCTGCTGTTTTGGCTGGAACTACTTCTTGAAATGAAAGATTACATCCAATTGAGACTGATGGGGACTCCAGGTTGTCCAGTGACACACTTGCTAGAAGCTCCTGTGCTTGACCCTTTCCAGCTCCCTTGGTTGGATGCTTGGGATCTCCATGATTCTGGATTTCTCAACTGCTTATTAAAATTAGATGGAGGTTTACCATGCCTAAAATAGCATTTGTCCTCAGTGTGCCCAACGTTCTTACAGAATTTGCAAGTAGGTCTATTGTCACTGTATCTTCTATTCTCCTGATGAACTGGAGGAGTATATCTCCTTGTGACTGCATGAGCAGCAGCCTTATCACATTGTACATCTGAGGGTGCAAGAACAGTCATCGCTGCTCCTTCAGTAGAGGTAGTAGAACTCATCATGAGTTTTATCCTACTCTCCTCCTGCCTAATCTCTAAGAAAACTGCATTGATTGAAGGTAGAGGCTTGGTACCAAGTATCCTCCCCTTTATGGCATCCAATTCTTTGTACAGACCAGCCAATAATCTAAAGATTCTCCTGGTTTCAGTGATGGTTTCGTACATCTTACTAGCCTCCGGATTTGGCTATTTATGTGTATCAAACACATCAATTTGCTACCAGATTCGTTTAAGCTGTCCAAAGTACACATTCACAGGCGAATCTCTCTGTTTTATGTCCTGGAGCATGACATCAAGCTTATAGAATTCAGACATATTGTCTAGTTTTGAGTACATTTCTTGTGCAGCCTGCCATAATTCTGCAGCAGAGTTGAAGAGGATGAAGTTGTCACTCACTTCTGTGGTCATGGAATTAATTAACCAAGACACGATCATATGGAGTTCTCTACATTCGACTTCTTGAATTGCTCAGAGGATTCCTCAGGAATAACAGTTTCAGCATTTAGGTAAGCTTCTTTACCTTTCCCTATGATAAAAATTTTAAATGTCCAAGACCAAGCGAGTTAGTTGTATCCATTTAGCTTATGATTGGTTATGGTCACAAGATTTGAATCAATTGTGGTTTGAGATGAGCTAACCCAAGTTGAGGTAGCATGAATTGCAGGTCTAGGAACAGATGGGGCTTCACTTCCTGCAGATTCCATGGCTTACACTTTACAGAATAGAGTGGAGAAGATGAACAATAGTAAAATTTTGAATTTCTAAAAACTTTAACTCGTAATAATCATGCTGAGCTCAATGGCTCTGATACAATATAGATAAAATGGCGCAGTGCACACTTAAGAAACTCACAAATGTGAGAAAGAGCTCATATATTCAAATGCAAAGAAGACTAAATACTTATACAAGTAAGGTCCAACGGCTAGTTGGCCTGCTGAGGACGTCAGCCTCAACGGATATATTGATGGTTAAAAACAAGTATGTAAAACGCCTATTTTATCATCAATCTGATGACCATTGTCTAGCGTGATGATTAAGGAATACAATTACATAATTATGTCCTAAGTATGTACAATCAACAGTAAGAAATTAGGCCTAATATAAGTGTTCGACATACTTATCAATCTGCTCGACGAAATGTCCCAATGAGGGTGTTGAGCTGGTTCTTCTTCATCACCTGATTCAACTAGCCAGTTTTTTCACTTATTGGTTCCATTGCTTGCTTCTTTGTCCATCTGGAAAGAATATGCAGCAATACAATTTGGGGAAGAAGGCTTTTCATTATTACGTCTTAAGGAAAGAATACGTGTTGGAATATTTTCATGGTGTTCATCTATCGCTGGGAGTAAATTTGCAGCTTCGCTTCAGCCTCTACTAGATGCAAATTACTCGCCTCCTTTACGTGCGAGAAGAATACAAGTGATTAGATCGGGATTGCCGCCAACGGGCAAGTTAAAGCTTAATATAGATGCTGCGGCATGTCACCGAAGGGCGTCTGGAGGGGCGGTTCTGCATAATGCAGAAGGTCAACTGGTCCGTGCTATCTATTTTCCTTTGCTGGTATTGCCGCCACTGCATGCAGAGTTGCAGGCTATGTTATTCTTCCTAATTTATTTTGCAACACTAGGATTTTTATAGCTTCATATTGAGATAGGCTGTAAGTCTTTGCTAAATATGATTAATGATTTGGCAATGCTTACATCTCGATTGGGAATGGATTACAAACGGTTGCAACTGCTCATGAGCCACATGCAAGCCACACTATCATATGTATCACGAGAGGGTAATCTTGTAGCCCATTTTCTTGCTCAGCATGGACTAACGCAAGGACACATGTGCACATTTCGTCGTCGCATGGATCTTCCTCCTATGACACGTGGTAGCTTGCAGGCGGATATTCATGCACCATATATTCGCATATGACGTTTCTAATGAACTCAGCAATCACATATTTTCTCGCCTGCATCTCTTTGATGCAGGGAGCAGGGTATGTTTTCCGTTAGGTTCGTGATATATCCAACGAAGCCCAATAATGAATGCTCTCTAAAAGATGTCGGCTGGGATGGAATACAATTTTTGTTGCCCGTATCTAATTGGGATACAGGCAACCCGGGTATTCATTTTACAATTTCTTCTCCCCTTGCTTTCGGATTTGTTAGAAACCTCTTATATGTAATATTTCACATGTTTGTCATTTTGAGGTACACAAATGAGCAACAGCAACGGCTTCCTACGTTGAAGATGCGGTAGAGTTCCTTCGCAGCTAGGCTTGGTGCAAACTCCCCTCACACTGGATTAGATTGTTTTTTCTCACTATCTCGATTTACACATTATTGCTGTCTAGTATTTTGCGGTTTTTATACATATTTGCTCTTCTATTATGTTTAGTTTGGGAGAGTCTCCCTCCATAGATAAGATCGCTAATGTAACCGCGGTATTCCTCCGCCACAAGCGAGGGTTCACATATTAAGAAAACACCCGGACGGTATATATGTCAAATATGGTATTTAGCCGCAATGTGTATATATATATATATAGATCCCTAAGTCCACTTTCTCATATATTATACATCTTTACTTCATAATTTTATATTATGACCATTTCTTTTCATGTCATAAATATTCATATTCATAATATGTCATAATGATTATTATTTCATTATCTTTTCTCATATGCTCGAATGTATATAACTATATATATACATATACTTGTATGAATTTTGTACACTTTACACATATGTATCCATAACATATAAATACTCATTTTTCTTCGAATAACTTTTAGTCCGTGTATATTATATGTATACCCTTACTTGAATAATTTTCATACACTTTACATATAAGTATCCATAACATATAAAATATTCATTTTTAATAACAAGTCATAAGATTTATTCCTTTTCTCTACATAGGCCGAAATATGTGTGTGTGTATAATCCAAAATTCTTTTCTTGGTTATACTTTTTGCTTATATCTAAGTTTGGTATTTATGCCAATTTTATACACATTGTCTTCATCATCGTAATAGCTTATCAATTATCATGACTTATATATATACATATAAAATAGTGAAAACCATCAAACAAAGTAAATATCTCTCAAAAAATTTTATTTGGCTATATATGGATATATACACATTATATTTTCATCAAAATTATGCTTATATTATGTATATGTGTTCATTTCATTTTATTTATACATGTAGAAGTATTTAATCCTTTTTTGACCTTATCTTTATACTTAAATATTTACATATATCTATTTCCAAACTTTATACATATATATACTCTTAATATCACATAAAGTCATTTTCCTTACCCACATGACCTTTATGGTTGTATATGTTTTTTTTATAAAAGAGAGATTTTATTAATAGGGAGCCTCACTTATGGCGGAGGAATACCCGAGTACAAGATTGTGCGAATACATCATCAAAATCGAAAAAATGAAATAGCCAGCGTATAATGGTGTATCTCCAGTCGTATACGATATGCCGCATTAAAACCTTGCCAAGAAAAACCACCCTTGTGGATAAAAACTTGGCGAAGGAAAAAGAGTGCATAGTTATACGACTTTCATTGACACTAGTGAACAGAAAATTGTCTAATAAATACAACGCATCAAGCGCCCCATGAGAAGTGATATGACGCATATAAGCCGATGGAGTATGTTGTCCATTCAATGTCGTCTTCGATTCCCATTGTATAAAGGCCCAAAGCAACCGATGAAGATTGAGCAATTTCCACAGTTGATGTATTGTCCTCATTGCGTCCCAAACAGTAAAGGCGTGCCGTTGAAAACCGATGAGTGTGCCACACAATTCCATCAATGCACAAGACAAACGTACGACTGAGTAAAGTATATGTAGGAACCAGATTGAGGGTGTGTAACCGAAAGAAAAGAAAACCATACCAGGTCTGTCGGTTTCCATTAGGAGGCGGACAGAAAGAGTATATAAACGCCAATCCAATTGGAAGACATGCGACCGTGGGGAGCGATATGGTTGCTCATGGGAATCAAATGCCTCAGCATGGAAACCCAAGATGCCAGCATCGCCAGCGAGGTTGATGAGAAATGCATTCCATGCAGAAAAAACATTGAACATTGAGCACAGTTGACATATTGACAATAGATATATACTTATGATGAAAGAAACGTGCATCATACCAGATCTGCCTGCCCTAACTAAAGGACAGGCAGAGACTGGGGGAAGGGGCCAATCCATTTGGAAGGCATATCGTGTGAGGGAGAGAATACAGGCATACGTAAGCCATACACACAGATCCAGCGTAGCATTATCGTCAAGCCAGTAAGATAGGGCAAAATAGAAAAACAGCAGGGAGCGAATCATACCAAGCCTGCCCGAATCCCCAAGGATACGGGCAGGAAAACTAGTGTGGAGCCAATCCATGTGGAAGACCTGAGTATTTCAAGGGATCCGCAAATGTATTGAAGAAAGATCCAGAGAGACAGAGCTCCGGACCAGCGGTGGAAGTGAGCGCAGATCATAAGCCTGAGTGCTTGGGTGTAACATAGCATGTTGTGCGAGATAGTGCGCTGACATGTTCGCTTCCCGATAAACGTGGCGACACTCTAATCGATGACGATGAACCAACATATGTAGCAGTTGAAGGCAGTAGTTTCCATGAATCAATCGTGGGGATGACAATCGAGATATCAGCATCGCACAATCGGACTCAAGTATTACTGATCGGTATAGAGGCAGGAAATACAATAAACCAAAAACCGCAGCCTGTATCTCTGCATGAATTGGTGTACTTGGTGGCAATCGAAATGAAATTGCTCCCAAACATGTCCCTGTATGATCCCTCAAGATAGCACCACCCGCGCTGTTATGTCTTCCAACAGCCGCATCAGTATTTAGTTTGACTTTGCCAGATGGAGGTAATCTCCATCGCACCATAATGGGACGCGGTTGACGAATCGGTGGAAGCCACGAAAAAGTGTGGCTAGGACCCCGCATGAGCTTAGATCCCCCCAAGGACTTACACCACATTGTTATATCATTCTGAACAGTGAACTTTAAAGAGTGTATTGAAATGGACCGTGAGTCACCATAGGTGAGAGAAGTATAAACACGCCACACGTTATAGACAATGATAGCCGGGACAATGATGCGTAGAGTCCCTAGAAAAGATGAAAAGGATGATCGATACCACCAGGAGAGTATATATTGACGGAGGTGCAAAGATTTCGGGAGTGGACACTGTAACTCGCTAGCAAAATAGTTCCAGATTGTTCGAATACCCGAGCAGTACAAAAATATATGATCCACAGTAGCTGATGCTTGTTTGCAAAAAGGGAATTGTGAGGGGCATGCCATAAAAAACTTACGAGTATTGTCCTCAAAGGGTAATGCGGAATGAAATATACGCCATAGAAATATCTGGGTAACGGGCGAGTGATGCTTGAACCAAATATTCTTTGCTGAGATAAGTGTAGAGCTGGGGGCTCGACAAATATCATATGCACTGCGCAACGAAAACTTTCCTGTTGATGTTGGTATCCATGAAAGATGTTCCCCCTGAACCGTCGCATATGTCATACAAGTAGGATGAATCCTACAAATGAGTTTCCACACTGGTGAGTCAGCTAGCCGAGGAAAATAGTCCCCGCGGCGTCCATATTTACTGAACATGTATTTACCCCAAAGGGTATGCTGTTGTTGATAGGACCACCAGATACGACAGTGGT